>CM076089.1:16398652-16608652 GCA_038088585.1 Chrysina gloriosa | reverse complement strand
AACTTCAAAAGATCTTCTTTAACCGTAATTTCACCAAAAACCATCCTGACGAATACGGCCATCTGGGAGGTGTTAACCACATCTGTTGATTCATCCAGTTGCAGTGAAAAATAAACACAGTTATCTAAGTCAGTTCTTAACTGTAAAAAATATCATTGTTCATTATTTCTACTCGTCTCATCACTGTACTACTGTAGAAAGATGGATAGATTTTATAGCAGACACTATTTCGTCTTGATTTCTAAAGTGGGCAAATAACCAATCTGCAACTTCTAAAAACGCCTGTTTTATCATTTCCCCCTCTTCACAAGGTTTCTTCTTTTGTGCAATTATCGGGCACACACGGTATGATGCTTCAGTTGCAGCTTTTTGTCGAGTGTCGAATATCGACTGTTGTCCAATTAACTGATTTTTAATTGTTTCAGTTTCTTCTTTCTGGTGGCCGAATGTAATGGGAACTATTTTTCAAAATTCGAATGTACAGTTTTATGATGCTTCTCAATATTCCCTTTTCTAGCAACGGAGGCAAAAATATTACATAACAAACATACATTTTTACCTTTAACTTCTATAAAGAAGTATTGTTTCTCCCATTCCGAATGGAAATGGTATGTCTTTACCTTCTTACTACTGCTTGCTATAATTTTATTGCATGCCAATTGCAACCTAACCGTTTACATTTCAACTGAGCGATTCTAGCGTGGTGACGCCGGCGGCAGATCACTCATCGCAGTGTTGTCGCGGTTTGTGTTTATTATGAGAATTTGCGAAATTTACCGAGGTTTCTATGATTTTTACACTTTTGTGCTTTTAGAATATGTTGTGAGCTACCAGAATTGCCTTCGCGAGTGGTAACTTGCGATCTACGGGTTGACGACCAGTATTGTAGACTTCCAATTGAATTGTACACGAAAGCGTAAATAATGGGAAAAGAGAAGCGAATAGCACGCACGATGTCCAAAACGACATTAAAAATACAACACGTTGAATAAAAAAACGTTTTTGATTAGTTTTTAACTTTCAAAGCCAAAGAATCAGAAAAATCAGACAAATGTGTTGGATGTTGTTATGGAAAGTTTTGAACCTAAAAAAAAAACGGTTATCGATTTCTTCTGATATACATACATATATTGCTGAAGATTGACCTAAGTTGATGATCGAATTTGCTATTTTTCTTTGAATCCATTTTCTAGCACCAAAATTCAACATGAAAATACGATAAGTAAGAAAAATTCGTTCTTCATTTCCGTAGAAAGAAAGATAAAATCACCCAAACAGACCGATACTTTTACGGAAAGTACCTACATAAATCCCTTCTTAATTTTCGTAATTAATCGAAACTTTCCCGACATGTTCTGCGCCCTAACGGGAAAACCCAATTACGTTCGATAAATCATATAATAGTTCGACCGTATTTCTTACAATTTTTACAACCTTCCACTATATCTTTTACGTCTTCCAGCTTCTTGACTGCTTTATTATTGACCGTTGCGAGTATTTCTGGCGCCCCGGAGGGTCGTATCGTCGACGAAACTTTACCGTGCCGCACCGAAAAGTTAGCCATACTTTTCAGCAACGCGAGTCGTCGATGCCTATCTACTTTTTGCCTTATTTATTGCAATGTTAAAATAAAAGCAGGAAAAAACTTTCAGATCTACGCCCGATAGACCAATAATAACAGATTAATTTGAGGTTCTCAGCTTCTGACGTCGGACTCCGCACTAGATTTATTGCGAACACCTAGGTGGACATTCCTCAACGTCAGATCCGGCTGGTACACGATGGAATCTTGGGATTTTTTATGTCGCGCGTAAATCATAACGAAAATATGTATGTACCTAGGGAAACTTGAGACGTTTTAGATTTTTAAAACTGCTTTTTTTATAGAGTCTAAGGTTACCACCATTCTGTGTTTTTAAAATCTAAGCGTTAACTACATGGAAGGAGAGGCCGTACTCATACTAACTAGTGGCTCACACGAGCTAATAACAAAAAATACTGACCTTAAAACCTGAAAGAATCACGGATCACAAAATAAATTAAAAATAAGGTGACAAGGTTAGCTGGCGAATATAGGGAAAATGGAAATCATGTAGTTAAGGAAAGAGGTATAGGACAGGAAACAATGAACAAGAATAACAGGAAAGAGAAGATGGTACAGTAATCTCTATTAGAACATGCCCGAACTTAAGTTTCCTTCTGTTGAAGTACACAGTCCCTATAAATCCTTGTACGCCAATGACGTTGCAATACTTGCAATTTTATTAAGGTGTAGTGCGACTCCTGCCGCTTGAGCTGAGTGCAAAGACGTATTGTTAAATGCTTGTTAATCACATTGTCATTCGTGTTGTCATCGCTGTTATCTAGTATTATTTCTTGACGTTTATATCTTCAATATCAAATATTTCTCTTCAGAGCTCATTAATTATCATTTATAAGTTGCATGTAAGAAATAATTAAATATAAAATACAACTTGCCTTTCAATAACCTACTTTCGAAGTGCAACTCAAAATGGAATGGAGGATGGAATTTGGTCGCATAGTTTGCAGTCTTGTTTTGATCAATTTGTGCAGGTATTACCTAACGAACATGTGAACTGAGGTTTCCGGCCATCACAAGCGTGAGATTATAAGGCATCTTGAGAGAGAAAGAAACCGTATTTGTAAGGATAAATTAACTGGGAGACCTATAATTTCTATTTATTTAAATTAGCACAAGTCCTTAATTATGCGATCTTTTCAGCTATTAGTAGGGCTAGTTGCGCAAAAGCTCTGCATAAAGATTTACGGATGCATCGGATTGCATCCATATCGAGTTTCGATTGTGCAGCAATTATACCCCGATGATTATCAATAACGAGTAGTGTACTGTCAATGGTTTAACGAGCAACTTAATAGTAATGATTTGTTGGACCAAATCTTCTCTACTGATAAGGCATGGTGGAAATTATCTGGTTATGTAAGTTAAGTCAGAATTATCGAAAGTGCGCTACGGAAAATCCTTACACTTTTGTAGAAAAAAATGAACATCCATTAAAAGTTGACATACACAATATCAAGACGGAGAATAATATGGCTGATATTCTCTAACGAGACGATTAATGTAGACAAGTATCAAACAGTCATTTGAACAGAATTTATTAATTATTTGCATGATGATGAAATACAAAGGGGTTAATTCCAACAAGACGGGGCCACTGCTAATACTGCATGTACCACCATAAGTTGCAACATTTTTATGGAAATCATATTATAAGCCAAAGCTTGAAGCCACCAAGCAGTTTAGACTTGACACCATTAGATTATTTTCTTTTTGGACATGTGAAGGATAAGGTCTATAAAAATCGTTTGCATAATTTGGATGATCTTTAACAAGCGATTAGGCATGAAATTCAAACCATAACACAGGAAGAGCTATGCCATGTATTTGAAAACATGAAACATTGAATAATGTTGGGTTAATATATATAATAACGTATTTAACAATTGCTATAAAAGAACTTATTTTCTCACCAGTGTGATTTTCATTTAATAAAGCGTTTGTTATATGTTACCCCGGGACTCTATACTACGGCACTGGATTTCACTAACTGTGGAAAAATAAAATCCATAATATCAATATAATTGGCGTACGACCGTTTACAGACAGTGTATTAGGATGTGTAATATGATTTTTGGGAAGGAAACAAGAATCGTGCGATGGATTCAGAAATTTCCATCCCCAACTGGTGATGCAAAATTCGATACGAAAGGGAGGAAAGAGCGAAGCGACGGACAGGTAACGTACAGTAGATAAAAGCGGCAGGGAAGTGAATGGGCAGGCGAGATATCTTGATGTTAGAATCCCAGGTGACTGGCGCCTGGTTTGATTTAGTACCTGTGTCCCGGAAGCATCCCTCTCGGACATGGTTTGCGTCTGCCGGCTGCTCCAAGGGACGAACGCGCGTTCCCGCGACAATGAGAATCGGTTCGCAGATTTATTCTCGTTGCGGTGGTCTCCGCGCTGTCAATCCCGGAGCGAAAGAGACAAACGAAATTTCCCTATATCGTGTGTTGCTTTTTTGGCCGGCTTCTTTTCGGGTAGTTTATGGCGGGTACGCTCGGTGGGCGAAAGAAATATTGCCAGTGGTGGCAAATAAAAAAGTGGGAAATCTAATCTCGTACCTTGCTTTATGTCAAAATGAGAAAAAGAAAAAACAACGTGAGTTTAGGCTTACAACTCTTGGTACTGTTACACTTCGTATAACTGTAAAATAATTCATTCGTCGTTTTAAATGAGCTTGAATTAATTTTTCCTTAATATTCTACCCATTTTTACAATTTTGTTGCTTTCGGGTAGTACGTAGTTCTCGCTGATGCTATTGTGACCTTGTACCCTTATCTACCGTTCGTTCCACAAGGAGGTAGTGTTTGAATATTTTCGTAAACTATTTAAAAAGGAATTGCGTTAGTTTTACTTACTCACCTAGTGTCACTAACAATAAGTACTATATGATTACTACCGGTGTCCCCGTCTCCTCCATTTTGCTACCCGGCAAAATCTACGACATATGTATATTGCAAAGTGCCCCTATCGCTTCGAAGCCCCCTCTTCAAGCTAAGGTACCGCGCAGTAAGTCATCCCCGTATCGCTCTAATTTACCTAATATCTTTTGTTCTTTTTACTTACTTAATCCCGAAACCCGTTCGACCGTGAAGTGTCGGATATGCTATTACATATATAAACCCTTTTATATCCATTGGGTGGAAGGGAGGTAACTTCCATCTATTTGTATACAAACTCTACCCATTCCTTCTTATTCCTTGCCAGTTTCTTTGCCGTGGCCCAGTCGGATCCTTTCTTCCCCAGTATCTCAGCTACTTGGTCATTCCAGTTTTTCTTGGTCGGCCTCTTCTGCTATTGCTGTTCACCTTTGCTTCCCATATACTTCTCACTGGTCTCACTTTATTCATTCGAATCAGGTGCCTGAACCACCTGAACTGTTGTTTTTCGATCCTTGTACTTAGTAGTTCCACGTACAACTCTTGTCTGATGTCATCATTTCTTATTCTGCCTCTTCTTGATACGCCTTTAACTCTTTTGAGGTATTTCATTTCTGCTGCCTTGATTCTACTTTTTTGTGCTTTTGTTAACGCCCAGCTTTCACTTCCAAAAGTTAGTATGGGTACATATATTGATGTATATACTGCCATCTTAGTTCTCCTGCTTAGCTCTCCCTTCTCAGTGAAGGTGCCTTTCAATGTGTGGTACATTTATGTGGCGGTACTTATTCTATCGTTTATTTCATGAGCTATATCTCCTCTATTATGTACTTTCACTCCCAGGTATTTAAATACATTTATTTGTTCCAATTTCTTATTGTTTATTGTTATATTTATTGCCCTTTCTGTATTACTAATCAGCATGATTTGACATTTAGTTTTCTTATTATTTATTCTCATTCTTCTTTTCTTGAGTTATTTTACCCACTCCTTCAGGTTGTCTTTCAATTGTTTTTTGGGTTTGGTCTTATTAGTGCTAAATTTTCTAATTTTCTATTGCATTTGATTACTTTTTGCTTTAATAGTTTAATTAATTAATTAATAAAATACTATCAATAAGCGTTCTCAAAAGGCAGTGGTTGTTTTATTTGCGTTGTCTATTAATCAAATAAGTACGCGTTATTTTGATGTAATTAACTAAATTAGTTAACTTTCTTTTGCACACCACTCCTCCACGTTCAGCTTTTACTTAATTAACTTACATATTAATTTTGGTACATAAAAGCAGGTGTCTAGCCGAGCAGTCAATCTATTTTTGTTTTTATATTTGGTGACGATTGAATCAACGACCCATTAACCCCGCTAATTAAAAGTTTCCCATAACGTGGGGATAATTTTTAGGTTACGAACCCATGAACATGGTGAATACAAGTGGAAATTCAAGTGCACATTACTCGTGACGCTAAACTCACTGGACATACAATCTTTTACAGATGCTCTACAACAATTTTCTAGATAAATTCATCCACCACTGAAACCTCCAAAGCCGGTCCTCTTTAGGGGTGACGTTTTTCAAGATCCAGAAGAGTTTTTGAATCAGGTGAAACAGGCTAATTAGAAGCAGCGAAATTATCCCTAATCCTACCATCGACGAAATTGCAGCGTATCTGGACGAAGAAGTAGCAATTTAGTTCCAATAATTCAATAGACAGGTAGATTAGTTTGATTGCTTTAATTAGCTCTTCCTGTGGCGTTATAATTCTGGACCACAATTGCATGCGATACTATACGGGGAATATTACTAGGGAACCGACTGCTCAGTGCCCTTCCTGCTAAAGAGAAAGCGATTGTGCAATCGTCTATAGCCAAACTGGAGTGATGAAGAAATTGTCAAGTTAATGCGTTGACAGCTACAGCTGCGATACAGAGTCATCCTATTAATTCAACTAAAGAGTTAATGTGTTATCACCCGTCGACATTGAGCACTTCGTGCATGGAGATCCTGCCGAAATATATGCAGATATTTCACGTAAGCCATCTTCAGTACCTACATTGAAGGAACACATCACAGAATAATAAGAAAAATAAATGATTATTATTAATTTAATACTATATTATTTTATTTGTCGTTTTTCTTTTTATAACACAAATTAAATAATAACAATCTCTACTTTGAACAACTATTTCGTACGGACTAACCGATAGTAAATTCGGAGATTTTGGGAGGGACGTTTAGATTGTGACAATCGGGGAGTATGCGCTAAAAGGGCGGTCATTTAGAGTTTCCATGAGTGTACATATACCGATAAGTAACTGGCGTTTGTAAACGATTTATTGAGACAGTTGCTTTATGTCGTGAGGAAAGTGATCGAACCTAACATACCTAAATTTCCCGATTCCCTTTTCTTTGTTTTATGTTTTGGTGTGGAGGATCGTATGTAAACGGAAAGGGCATTCTGCTACCACCGTTAATAAATTTAAAAAATCTTCTACCAAGTGAACGTCGACGATAACTACATCGATTTCCCAAAATAGTTTTTTTTTTTCTTAGGGAACTAAAGGAAATACAGGCAATTA
The DNA here is from genome assembly GCA_038088585.1 of Chrysina gloriosa. NCBI lineage: Eukaryota > Metazoa > Arthropoda > Insecta > Coleoptera > Scarabaeidae > Chrysina > Chrysina gloriosa. Next base: position 16,601,593 of record CM076089.1, on the reverse strand, counting down.
AAGGCATTTGCAAAAACAACTTTTCAATTTGAACGATGCTACGGCGATGCTGGATGAGATAATTGTATTCGAGAAGTACAATAGGCCAGAAGCTATTGTTGATCGTCGGATAGATCGAGCCAATATTAAATACATATTTTTACGACTTTTAATCGTTTCGATAAAATTGTCGAATAAATTGTAAGCGTTCTAGGTTCCTTTTAAATTCTGAGCAGCGCTACCGGTTATTCCTTCATCGCATCGTCTATTGAGTCGTTTTCTAATTAAAACTGACGCTTCCAGAAAAGACTTGATTTTTATTACGCCTATATAGGAACTTAATTTCCGACGAGCGTAAATGACGTGGGTATGCGTGGACGGGCGAGCAAATAACTACCTAAACCGGGTCGCAAGGTATTGTGCGGGCAGTAGGTAAAAACACCTTCCTAATTCGTTAAATCATTCATATTTTACCAGGAGATTATTATTGAACGGACGAAATCGAGTCGGAGATGAGTCTGCAGCTTTCTTTAATCTTATGCTATTTCACAGTTCACACGTCAGGACCGGTAAGCGGGGCTTTCGGTGAAAAAACAACGGTGCGGAGTAAGCTTTGTTTGGAAAAGGTATTTGGTGGGCTATTCTGTGAGATCATCGCCTGCACTATCGGCCGACGCTTATTGGTTTTCGCTTTTCGAACGTTCGACGTTATAAACATATTACTTTTGTTTAATTAATAACTTGGGTGGTCGATCGATTCGTTCTGAGGCGTTATTCTTTGGAATTATCGATCGATTTTGTCCATTACGAAAGGAACTAACCGTTTATTTACCCAAAATTATTAAGAAAATTACCAATTTACGTCTAATTCGTAAATTACTAAAGTTTTCAGTTCAACATAGACACTCATACATGATTGACACATCAACTTTAACAGTAGCTTTTCTTTATCTCTCGATCCCGTCATCTCTCTCCACACGAAATACTAAAAGGCATATTTTAAATTTCTGGCTGATCGCCGTCATTATTATATTTCCACGAAAAAAACGCCGATCTTCGAAAGGGGGCGGTGAAATACGAGAATGTCGCTCGCAGTCCGCGCGGGCGGCGTGCACTCACGATTTCCGAATCAAGTCGATAGGAATTTTTATTAGTCTATAGGGCGGCGGGGACAGAGGGCGTAAGCGGCCGAAGAACGCCACCGAGAGACAGAAAGAAATTAAACATTTTCGCTAATTAAAGTCGTACGGCATATAATTGTGTCGATTGTCGTCTGTTCCGCACAGAACGGGCGAATAAAAGAAGCTCTCGCGATTCCCTTAATACCTGTCCGTGTATGGAAAATTAGGCGAAGGCTAATTGGTAAGTGACCTACAAATAGGAAAAAGAGAGAATATTCAAAGGTCCTCATCTGAAATAGTTTCAATTTGATATTTTTGATATATCGTTGTTGATGTATATTACAGTATACCAACAATTGTCAGTATGAAAATACGTAGTAAAAATTGCAAACAAACTTAAGGGTAAACATACAAAAACTAACTAACAGTAACTTAAAAGAAAAAGGAAAATAAATAAAAGATTTTTACGAAGAAGGCTCTCATTCCCTATAAGGTACTTATCACGTGGAAACTCATTAAAGGTGTACTATTCCTTCTCTATTGGTGTTAATTACTTAAATTTCCGCAAAACTCTGAGGATTCAGATCCCTTATATTGCTTGGGAGATGAATGAATAATTTGATGCCCTAATAATGTGTAAGTTTCACTGTCATTGTTATCCTATGCCTGGGAATACGTAAGTTGTCGTAACCGCGGGTGTTATATCCATGTCCGTTCCATTTTGTTGATATTCGTTATAATGGTCGTAAATACATTGGATGCATGGTATATGTACAACGATGCCATGGTGAATTTCCCCTGCTGTGTAAAGTGCCCCTGCAGGATTCACCACAATGCAAGTTGCAGAGTATCCTCACAGCTCCTTTCTGTAGGATGAATATCACATCCTTCAGATCTGCCTCAAAATAGAACTCCATAGGAAAGATGACCATAGAATGTGGAATAGTAGCTAAGGATAGCGGTGTGATGTGTTGCTATCAATTTAGTTCGCCTAATAGCATAAATCACTGAAGTCAACCTCTTTGTCAGATCGTCTATATTAATTTTCCATTAACTCAGCATCCAGAGTTAGACCTGAGAACTTGGTGGTTCTATGTTGTTCAGATCTTGCTTTAACGACTGGTTCTTGGGTCTTGTCTATATTTAGTTTTAAGTTATTGGAAGCATATCTTCGATCTTTCCATTGCTTCATGTGATTGTGGTGTAAGTTCTTGTTAGTTTTTGTGCTTCATGTATCATCGGTATATAGACATAGCTCGGATCTCGAAACGGATCTAGGCAGATCATTAACATAAATGATGAATAATAGTGCACTCAAGATTGACGCCTGAGGCACATCATGTGTTGTGTAAATGATAATTTTTTCCTTTCCATTCATCCATTTGTGTCCCGTTCGATATAACGGATTTGATTAGCCCCAGTGGTTATCCTCTTTCCCCATAAATTTCTAAGTTTCCCAGTAATATATCATGATCGACTGTATCAAAGGCTTTACTCAGATCCAACAAACTCATCTCCGCCATTCTGTTTTCACATAGAGCATCGTTTATAAATTTTAAAACAATAACTACAACTGTTGTAGTATATTTAGGTATAGGTTAGAAGTATCTCTTTCTTGAAATAATTTGAGAGCCTAGAAAGTATACCTTAATAATTGATTAATAGTTTTGATATGGTAGGCAACACACTTGTTGATCTATAATTTTTAGAGTCACTAATATCATTATCGTTCTGCGTTGGTACCACCCTTGCTAGCTTCAGTTGTTCTGGAAAATACTCTTCTGCAATATAGGCATTGATAACTTTAGTCAATAGTGGATCCAAGATTAACTCCTGCAGCATGTTTGTGTATGTAATATGAATGAGAATTTTGTCCTTTTTATTTAACCATGTGTATCCTGCTCGATATAAAGGATTTGATTAATTCTAGTGGTTGTCCTCTTACCCCATAAATTTCTAACTTTCTCAGTAATATATTATGGTCGATTGCACCAAAGGTTATACCCAAAACCAACAAACTCATCTCCGCCACTTTTTCTTCATGTAGACCATCGTTTATAAATTTTAAAACAATAACTACCACTGTTGTAGTATATTTAGAACTACGGTATACGTGTGATTACTTGTTGAAAGCTTCTCTCTTTTGAAATAATTTGAGAGCCTAGAAAGTATAGCTTAATAATTAATTAATACCTTTAATATGATAGGCATTATCGTTCTGCATTGGTACCACCCTTGCTAGCTTCAGTTGTTCTGGTAAATACTCCTCCGCAATACAGGCATTAACAGCTTTAGTCAAAGATTCACTTACGTCACTAGCAATCCATTTTAAAACTCTTGAATTCATTCGATAAACGTCTCTACTTTCTTTTGTCTTTATATTATTAATTATTTATAATAATAAGACCCCAGCTGATACTGCTCCAGTAAAGTTAAGATCTTCAAGAAGAGATTCTAGTCCCAATAAAAAGTAATATTTCTGTAAATGGTGGGAACTAGTTTCTTCCAATTATTTGCACCTTTTGCTCTGAATTCCTTCAAAATTCTGAGTTGGCTTAGTGCTGAGACAAGAACTGTTTGTGCTTCGGAATGAACTTAGAAAAGTAGCTATAACCACAACATTGATTTGGATATCTCATCTTTAGTAGAGGAAACGCGCAGAAAACATCTATTCGTGAATTTTGACCTGGGCGTTTTGTGGGGTAAGGGTACAAATCATTATATTTGATTTAGTTCCAGACAACCTTTCCCACTCAGATCGAGCTTGGAGCAAGAAATACTTAGAAAGCCAATGCGTAATTTGAACGGTACAACCTCGGTATCCCATTATTACAAAAATATCTGTCCTCAGCATGGGACGTGAATATGTGGATTTGACAGTTCTATAGTAATTAGCTACCCAGTTTTTAATTAGGTAATGGGCAATTCTCGTCTGAAGATCAACTACCCCCGTACAAGATCATCGTGACCTAATAAATTACATACATCCGAATTGAGAATTCTGTGACGACTTACTACGCACTAAGTACGATCACATGTGCTAATTAATTACACAGGCCTGCAAAAAATACTTTTTGAAAATTGTTTTAACTTTAGTCACTTATTTTTATGTGTTTTTCAGTGCTGAACTCAAAAACGAAACCTGCTCTTCTTCTATCACGTCTCGTTTTTCACAAAAAAAACGGATGTATTTTAGAAATAGTAAGCTAAACACGAAAAAACTATGGAATGTATATTTTAGTTTACATTGTATGAAAATCATAAGTAATCAAACATTTTTCATAAGAACAACTCAAAATTAGTAAAACTGATCTTCGTTTTTAAAAGTCTTTGTAGTATCGTTTTCGCTTCCCATCGAAAACTTCGTTCTATGCTTTTTCTGCTGTAGGATCGTTGGGGAGCATAAGTTTTGAGCATCCAGCAGTAGTCCACCTTCATTGATATCGCTCAATAATAATGATAATGCTTAATTCTTCATTATTTTAAGTGGAATTTGTAACTAACCTAGGCGAGATGGAATATTTTCACTATTTTTCCCGTAATCAGCGGTATAGAAAGATTAAAACATATTTCATTTGGTGACTTTTTACTTTACCGAACTACTTGAAATTAAATTAATTAAAATTGATAGGATTGTAAGGAAAACTTTAGCAAACGAAAAATGTAAAGTAAGATATAGGTACTAAGATCAGATAGTTAAAAGTTAACACAAATTTTCTTCAACCAAGCCGTGGTTGCTTCGTTCCTCGGCAGAACCGTATACCATCGCATCGAAACATACATGCATTGTTATCGTAGCGACTGATATCTCGCCAGATACACCTAAAGCTCATCGCGTGGGATATGAACGTCTTCGATGTCCCATCATCTTACACTTCATGTGTGTCGCCGGCTTCGTGGTCGTTACTGTTGTTGTCGCCGGAGTCGCGGTCGTCAAATCCAATCGTTCGACCGGGCACGGCTCGCGAAACTTCAAGATCTTCGGCGATGTGTGCGTGCACGTGCGAATGTGTGAGTACCTATTGCAGCAGTGGTCATGTCTAGATGGTGACGGTAGATTGTGAGATTGACGAGGCGACCGCATGCGAAATGTAGATGCCGGACCGCGGCACACCAGCCGGCGCGAACGCTTATATCTCGATATATTGATGGAGAAAAGAGAGAGGTCGGTATATCTGCAGACGAGAATATGTATGTAGTATGTAAGGTAAGTCGGTCGTCGTTATAATATGAAAGAAACGGACAAAAAGGATGCCTATGCGAAAGGAAGGAAGAAGAAGAAGAAAGAAAAGGGGACTTTTTCTAGTTCTACGTCATCGTCATCTTTTAGGTTCGCGGTTGTGTCGTCGTTGCTGTTACTGCTGCAAATGGGTCTGGCTTTATCTTCGTGGGTGGTAGGCGACGACTGCTAGATGTACGGCGAAGACCTTGGCTATGATACAATATTTATAACAGTTGATACCCTTTGATGAACGTAGCCGTCATTTCTTGTTCGGTCCAGGGAGACATGTCGCACCGTTCTCTTTATAAGGCGCTTCAAAAGTTATGATCGTAATATCGCTTTCGGATTTCTGACCGCTATAGCTTACATATTTGTTTACTATAAAACAGAATTTCATTGCTGTCTATACAATTTTTAGAAAATCTAGGATTTCCGTAATCAATTTATTGTTATCTTCTGGCGAATTAATCGATAACAATTCAACTAAAAATATCGAACTCAATACTTCACAATTTTATTTTTGTCCTAGCCCAACTTACTAAGGTTATTGCTTTACAGCTTCCGGTTGCGCTACAGTCATTTTGAGTTCGTTACAAATTATTTGATCGTCTCCACCGACGAAAAAGTAAAGTCTAAAAAGTCGTCACTACTACTAGCGTCCCGACTTTTGAACGAGTCTGTACGGAGCGCTTATAATTTCGTATTTCCGACAAGCACGCGAGAGAGCGGGGTCGTCCCTCTCCGAGGCGGCAGGACCGTGTCGAGAATAGATATTGCTGATTTCGATCTGCTTGAAATTCATCTCAATTATATAAAAAGATTTTTAATTGCCGCAGCGTCTATTAGTTACTGTTTTTCTTGCCGTGCGATCATCGAGAGCGAAGAGAAGGAACAGAGAGAAGCTGGAATGCGTTTCTTTGTAGGCACTGTGGGAAGCTGTCATAGCGTCATTGCATAATCGATATGCGTGTTTCTGCTTCTTTGCATCCGCTCCGGCATCTAGGCTTCCTTGTGCGTTTTGAAGTTCATAGAGAGTATATTAGCCGTAAATCGCCAAGTTGACTGGACGGGTTGACGAGTGCTTCGGTTTTAGGGAGAGCGGGACGGGTTTGCAACAGGAAAGGAGCTGATGACATGATTTTTCCAGTTGGTATGGGTTGGGAGAGAATCAAAGGTCGAGTGAGCTGCGTCGCTTCCCTGAAGTACATTTGTTTCTCATCGGGATCATGAAAGAGCATTGAAAGGGGAATATTAAAGATCTAAAAATAAAGCAGAACCAGGTATAGCTGTATAAGCTTATGCTGGTTCCAGCACTGTAGTAAAAGAGTGAATAGGCAAGAATGGATATCTAATGTTACTCTCAAAACTGAAAGTTCTAGGATTCTGGAACAGATCAAAAACCTTAATATCCATAAAATAATAAAATAAGAAGGCGTACATACGAGGTGTGTAAGTAAAGCAATGAGACTGGTAGCGTAGTGTTCGATCGGGCAACATCGTTGACGCAGGATTTCGAGAGGAGACAGGTGAACGCGCGCGAAATAATGACATAGTGCAAGTTAGAATTTGCTAAAGTTACGTTGTTTGTCCGTTCTGACAATAAGCGACACGAATTGCGACAATCAGTGCAACGGAAACTTTTGCATGGAATGGCACACTCCAAGCTCTGCTAGGCAAGAAAGAACAAGAATAAGTAAGTCAAAAATCAAAAGCATGTCGATTTTCTTTTGTGATAGCAATTGGTGCCTCCAGGCCAAAGGGTTAATCAACACTTTTATCGAAAGGTTCTTGAACGACTTCGAGGAAAGATCATGCTGTTACTGGCTTCTAAAGCTTTTGGTGAAATAGAAATAATAAACGGAAAAGTCAGAAATGTAACCGATACGGAAGTTCGATGCTACAGTTCGAATCACGCACCTCGCACGCATGATAAATTTGGAGATCCAGCATGTGCTAGCCCAATGGAAACGTCGTAGGTTAAAATGCGAGAATTTAGTAACAAGGCGCCACTCTTCAATTATAGAACTGGATCACATCTGAGTGTCCGGAGTCAGAGCGACCCGCCAGCTTCTGTAGTAGGTGAATGTAGGTTATCTGAAATGTCAACGTTCTAGATCTTTATCCTGTCGTGAAGCGATCAGTAAAGCTACTTAAACACTCTATTTAAAAACAGCATGAAAGAAATAAAAAAAATGATGTGAGGCCAGAGAATGACGTGTAACAGCACTCTATTTGTCACTTAAGTTGAAGCGATTAAATTAAATTCAACTAAGCTAGCTTTTTATTTAAGGTTTACACACTCTTGGTAACCTTTGGAATTCCAGCGGTCTTACAGCTTTAGACCAACGTAATCAAAGCCAGAATATATGCAAGTGACACGTAACTGTGATCTCCACTCCTCACCTTAAACTACTAAAATAATTAAATGTTTCGTTCCAGAAATATAATATTAACTAGCAAACGTAAGCAAAACCCTTTTTACCCGAAACTCAATTTGTCCCCCTCCCCTAAAATACTAAAAGAATTTAATGTTTCCAAAAGTAAAGAAACCCCTGTTTATTCGAACACAAATCCCCGATTTTCTAGCTCTAAATTAACTAAAATATTCTAGGAAATTTTTTCGAAAAACTCAACGATGCAAAAATATAAATATCTTCTAATCAAATAAAAGCGTGATGTAGTTTCGGTTGTCAACCTTCGTACAGCGTGGGACTGGCTATCGGAACGGGAACTGTCCAAGATGACGGGTTTTCTCGCACTTGATGAAAAGATGTCGGGAATCTAGCTTCCAGCTCCTATGATAGTTCTCAGATGTTCTCAAAAATAAATCTCTGCTCTCCACTAGTCCTATACTAGTTATATCAGCCTACACTAGTTACCTACAACCAAGTGAAACGAGAAAATAACCCATCGTGATTAACAAAAATAGGAAAACTCACCTCCAATCAAGGGAAGAGCAAAAGCTCAACGTGGATGATCGTTCGAACAGTAAAATAGGGGAAGCAAACTTCCAGATTTACACAACGATAATGTACAACTTTCCAGCGTCGAGTTTCCGTGTATACCCTCGAGAACGAGACTTAAAAGCGAAAATGGAATAACTTAGTGACGGAAAACGATTGTTGGATCGAAAATTACGAACGCGGGGCACCATATACACGTTAAATGTTGAAGCGGGAGAGGCCACGAATAACAATACAGAAAACTAACAATTGGCCGTAACAATGCATGTGAGACTAAACACAACAATATGAGTAAACCGCTTTTTGGGTAGCAAGAATTTTTCTGTGGCTGCTCATCCTTCTTAGTCGCCTGAATTGAGTCCTTGTGACTTCTTGCTCTTTTCGAGATTGAAACAGCAGCTCAAGGGACGTCGTTTTGGGGCACTGGAGAACGTTCAGACGGTTGTAACCGATGAGCTGAAGGCTATTCCTGTATCCGTGTTTTTGTAGTGTTTTTGGAATAACAGAAAGTAAAAAAATCGGTCTCATTACTTTATTTACAAATTTCGTATATCCTTACACTTGAGTAATGTTCGATACATCATTTTGCAAACATGAGTAACAAAAATTAGCGTGTTCAAGATCTCTTGTCATTCTTCTGTATGTACGAGGGGGATTCTGATCCAGATTACTTTATTTCCACATAACTGAAGATGTTCGAAACAATGTTGACAACTTTATTTGATGTTTATGTACTAAGAACGACAAAACAATAGAAATGATAACCACGAGGCATCGTTTCAATTGCCCCCTATAACGATCTCTGCTCCGTATATTATGCAAGCAAGTATCTACCTTTATGGCTGCGGCAAAAACCTAGCCAATATCTATGTTGGCAGCACAACGTATATTAAAGTGTCGTGGGAATGGCAATTTTTACCTATCAGGAGTGCGTTTGCGACCTTTGTATCGCACGCAGAACGGGCTATCATCATCAGATCGCGTCTTCTTCGTTTGCTCAGCGAATAATTCACAACGTATAAGTGACGGATAACCGCGCGCATAATTCGCTCAGCCGCTCGCTGCCATCTACATCAATAGATATTTCAATGGATCTAAATCTATTGGGTCTTAAAGCGACACTTAGACGCAGCGGCAAAACAGCTTCTCTTGTTCTTCATAGAAAACCCTATTGAACGTTTCTTGCTTTTCCTTCGACTGAACAAACTCTAAGAGCGAAACAATACGCCACTTACGATTAAAAATGTACGCAGGATACTTCTGCTGAAGAAAAAAAAAAATTATATGGATTAAACAATTAATTCGATAGTGGAAAGTGTATCGATACTTTTCTGCGTCATTTGTGCTTTGATCAAAGATGGTCTACAACGTTTCGAAATAAATCCTATTGTTATTACCGTTTCACGTGGCCACTACGCTATTTCCCTAAAAGCAAACAGATTAAATGGTCAAATTAACGCACCATATTCAAAGTGGAAACGACGCGACGACGAATTTACGTCAATCTCGACGAATAATTCACAATCATTTTATAATCTAATCGATGGAAAAGAGACAACCGCGCGCTTACATCTCTATATGCAAGCGTAAATTCCCTCGCGGTTATATTTACGGGCGCGAGATGAATGCGCGTGTTCATTTTAAAATCGGACGCAATTCCATCAACGACCGCATTAAAGAAATCCGAATATTCTGAGGAAAACCATATCGCCCGGTTGCTGGCGTAAACAGCGCGCCGTCGACGAACAAAAAGATTGATAAACATCGCATAACAGAATTGACTCGAAGAATGCGGAGATGTTAATTTTCACTTAAATACGCTTTCTCTCTGCGTACGCGTTCGCCGTAGTTGGTATCAATGAAATATCGCCGGTCGAAAGACAAGTTGTGGAAACGAAAACAATCTTCGAAGTTGTGCGCGCGAGGGGAGCCTCTCGACGTCTGGTTAATCTCGATATTTTTTATTTTCAAATTTTATGAGCGCGCGCTTACTTTTGATTTTATTCTCGTAAGATGGATATTCGCCTCTCTCCTTTTTTTCGCCGCGTCTGTTTACGCCGTTTGAACGTAAATTATTACCGAATGGTGTTATTTTTGAGAATTACAAAGACAATTCCGACCGGCGGGCTATTTTAGAGTCTTTTGTTGGCGGCGTTGGGAGTGTATCGCTTCATCTTCCTCGACTGGCGAGTATGAGGACTATAATTCTTGTGACTTTTTCTGACGGGTAGAAACTGAAAATATCGCCGAAACTTTTCTGTTTCGAGAAAAATGCCGCAAGAATAACAGCTTTTTAAATCTATTACACCAGTATTCGAATGCCTTTAGCTATTCAAAAGTAATGAATGATTAAACTTTGGAAACATTTAACCAAGAAGCCGTAGTCTAAGTGATGTTTAACATAGCAAATCCTTGGTCGTTTTCTTGTGTGCTAGTTTAATTTAGCATTTTTGCTTTGTTACAATGGATGTGAGCGATTTTGGTCGAATTATTACTTTGCGCCAAGCTTGGATTTCATTTAGAGAAATTGTAAACCGCTTAAACAGAAATCATGCTACGATAATTACAATTTGTCGGGAGCGGTTTGAAAAAGGGCAAGCACGTCAGCGAAGAGGTGTTCTTGGACATAGGTTTTAAGATCCAAGTCGTCCATTTTGTCTTCGAACTGGTTTGTGCTCCTATCAACCACATTTAGTGCTTCCCTTTACGGACTTCTACCGGCAACAACGTTTAGTCTGGTGGAGAGAGGGACTTCGATAGAATATGGAGCGACATCGTGATGTCATTAGTGATGAAGATTCTGTTTTGGAATGCATGATGACCAGATGAAGGTTAGATGAAAGCCCAACGAACAAGATCCGGTCGAAAGACGTGCATGCTGGGGTTATGGTATGAGACTCTATTGCCATAAAATACTTAAAATTTATGGCTAACTGAAGAATACAGTAAGAAAAACATATCAATCCGAAATCAGAACCGCGAAAATTAACAGCGTAGATAATTTTATATCTATAGCTTAGAATAAAAGTACAGCAACTTGGGGTTATATTAACCATTTAAAAGGCAAACCAATTATAACAGAGAAATATAATATAACACTTAACAAGTTTAATTACTCCGTAAATATAGCGGAGCGCTTAGCACAAGAATTCCCAATTTCTACTATTGATCCTGCTGAAATCACCCCGCAGTATAGCCAGGAATTTAGCTTTAAATAGTTTGAATCAAATAACAGATATCATTGATTCGTTATAGAATAACAACTCTATCTACTTCTATAGTTTAAACACTACCCTACCTAAGACAGTAAAAATATAGTAATTTACTAAATGACTAAATCGATTAACTTGAGTATCAGAGATCATGTTATCCTGGAATATCTAAAATATCAAAACTGTAAAAATGGTGATGGTCTCGAGGAATCTAATTATCTCCCACTATCACTTATAGCCACATTCTCAAAGATTTACGAAAGATTATTAGAAGATAGTACAGCTCATTTTTTAGAGAGTAACTGCTTATTACGTAAAAATCAGTCTGGGTTCAGAAAGCACAAGTCTACATCCTGCTATCATGGAGTTCGTGCAAATAACGCTAGATTTTTTTGAAAAGTGTCTCCACTGCACGTCAGTATTTCTGGATTTGGATAAAGCCTTTGACATACTTTTGAAAAAATTAGAAAAATATAATTTTGATGCTAGACCTATTGGGCTTATGGAATCCTATCGTGGAGCCAATACCGATATATATGTTAATGACTTTCCTTGCGAATGTATTATCGTGTAGGTCGTTACTGGTCGCTGATGATACCATACCCTTGAAGTATTGTAAAGAGCCTAACGGCATATTATATTTCAGCGACAATATGCTCAAAAACGCGCAGGAATCGTAGATTTCGAATAGACTGACTACTACAAAACACAAACAATGGTTATAACTTTCAGAGAAATATTTGGCGATTACGATGTGAATAGTGTAAAACTTTCGGGAGTCTGTGTGGATTCTAAACTAAATTGTAAGGTTCAAGGTAGCTCGTTGGCTGGAAAGCTTATTCGGTCCATATATTCACTAAGAAACTTGAACAATCATGTGTCACCACAGATTTTGAAAATGGTTTACTTTGGTAATTTTCATTCCATCTTATCATATTTATTTTATCATGAGATCATACGGGGTGTAGATATCGTTTGTGCTTGTTTTGCGGTTTTTCGATACGGAGATGACTGTCGTGGTACCCCTGTTGAAAGTAAAATTTTGACATTGTATCTCCTCCATGTCAAACATAACTTTGGGAAATTTCTACAGATGGACAGTACCACGAGTATGGAACAAGATTTAGTGTTTTGTTGAGACCAGACTACTTTAGATTGTCTAAAATCCAAACGGGGTGCAATTATTGGGCAGTAAAATTTTATAACGTGCTTCCATACAGTGTAAATTGAAAACTACAATACTTTACACCATTTTGGGAACTTTCGATGTTTGAAGCCCAGTGCTTTCAATTGAGGTGAATGTCATTTGAAAGCACTGGGCTTCATTTTGGGAACTTTGAAGCCCAGTACTTTCAATTGGGATTCACCTTATAATAAATTTGTTGATATAACTGTGTTATTGTTAATGTTTGTAGATTTGGTGTTTTACTACTGTTCTGTTGTATACTTTCTATGACTTATTTACATTTCAATGCTGATATTCTGACGATAAAGGTAAAGTACAGTATTGCTGTAGATATATTTTGGTATTCATTTCAGATAACGCTCGTTCTCTTGTTGTAAGGACTGCGTTGAGCTGTTTTGAAGGGCCCATAGAACGTATTTGGCACACTATGGGTGCAATATTAAATGGATACTTCTGGGGATGCGATAGACCAAGCGGATATAGACAAACTTTTAGATTTCATGCTACGATATGTTACTGCATACGCAAATAATCGAGAACGACGTGACTATCTAAAGAAGAAATTCTAGCGCCTTCTAGGTAATAGCTCAGCTGAAGTAGATACATGTTGGCATAATATATAGAATATTCATTTAGTATCGATCTTTATGTATCTGGGAGTACTGACCAACAATAAATGCCAAGAAGAAACGGAGGTGGACTTGATGATCGCGAAGAGCAATAGATTTGCAGGCAGGTTTAAGTAGAACTATGAAATCGAAAGAACTATCAAGGAAAACAAAAGTAAGGGGATCTACAAAACCATTTTGAGACCCACTCTAACCTACGCATGTGAAACTTGGATAATGTCTAACAAAACAAAACAAAAGCTAGAGATTTGGAAAAAGGACAAAGGACAAGCGCAGAATTGTATCAACTGTTTAACGAGGCAAGGCAAGACGAATACAATTGCTTGGGCATTTATGAAGAATGGAACAAGAAAGAGACGTAAAGGATGTAGCATTGAAGGTATCAGAGAGTAAAAGGAAACAATTAAGACCTAGAAAACGCTGGATGGAAACTGTGGAGGAAGACCTAAAAGAGAAAAAATCCAGAACTGGAAGGAAAAGACAAAAAATAGAAAGAATTGGAGAGAAATCGCGAGACGATGGACCTAAATGGTCTACGTACAGCCTATATATGTGTGTATGTACCCATCTTTATAAAATTATATATTTGATTAGAATTCCTGAAGACCCCATTAATCATGGCTTTTACAATCGCTGTTTGTTGGCACGGTTTTACACTTACATACGTACATTTAGGAACTGCAAGGAAGCAGATCTCGTCTCCAGATATGTTTGAAGTATTCGCTTCAATCGTGTACGACACGTAATATGCATATCTAGAGAAAACTATTACATCATACTTACATATAAAAAAGTCCTTTCATGCCTCAAATTCCAATGAACTTACCAATCCATTCATACCATCACATACGATACTTTCAAATGAAATCCATTCCAAATATGTACAGTTACATTTAAAACGGGAACGTAGATCATCACGTAATATTGATATAAGCACGTAGCGAACGTGCGTATAAACAACGTATGCATGTATATACCTAAATACGTACCCGGTTCGTTTTCTAGCGCGTTATTTACCCGTTAATGTGTGGGAGCGGCCTGCTTCTGTGTTCAGTTCAAGGCCTGTCTAGGCCGTGTCGCCAATCTGTCAATCAAGAAGCCGGGCGGCCGCGAGGAATCCGCTATCGCCGAAATATGAACACGACATTCCATATCACCGGCGGACGTGGAATGCATCGCTAAAGAGCGTGGTCGGTCGGATCGAAAGGAAGACTCGTCGAGAGGCCTTCGGGCGGCTGTCGTTCGGGGCATCATTCGCGAAATTTTCGAAAGCGACGACGAACGTTTTACGAGGATTAACCGTAATGCTTATAAACTTTATTGATAAATTGATGTTTGTACATGTGAGAGGGATTCGATATGAATTCTCTCACAATGCACGTATCACGCATGTTTTACAAACATCAATGTTCAGACGATATATACATAAAATTTGTATACGAAATTACAGCTCCTGCAAAGCCGTACTGACGAGCGGTATAACCGCGAAACGTACGTCTACGGATGGCAAGAGAAGATCAAAATTTTGTAATTTATTGATAAATGAATTTGAAACCTAATCGATTACTAAGAGATAATCTTTGATTCGCGGAAATAATATTTATTGTGATGATCAGGTTTTTATTGTTTGAACTATTTTGGAAAAGTATATGAATTTTTGGTATTTTCATCTCTTCACTCCAAAATATGAGAAAATATCTACATCAACCTCAGTGAGACGTACATATACACAGGGTTCGAGGAGTTAAGTTAACAAAACCAGGCTTCATTAAAGTAAAATGTCCATTAGAAATGATTTACGTAAAAATTAAATTGTAGCACGCTTATGATACCGTTATTATCGTATGATGATATATGTACACTACCGTCCATATTAGTTCGGACACTTGGTCAAATTTCGTAAAGTATTCTTAATGACTGTACTATGACTTTAAAATGTAAATTATATTATGATATTAAACTATTTATGAAGTTTCTAGTTCGCAAAGGACGAATACCTTCAGAACTTCTGGGTAATATCATCAAGCAATAATTAAAATTTTTATTTTAATGGCCCTTGTGGAACAAATTTATGATCCCTTTCTTATGTTTATTTTTGAGATAGAAGTATGAGTATGACTAATAGATAAGCTTAAGAAGTTTATATTACTCTGTCCTAACAGTGCTGCATATTATAATCAATATTTTAGTTGCTCGACAAACGTGTTTCTGCGTGTATCGATAGTAAGTGCGTATTAGAGAAAATAGTTTTCATTAAAAGTGTCCGTAATCCCGAGGAGGAAACCAATAAGTCAAGAAAAACGTATTATTATAATTGCTTTTCACCAGGAAGGCTATTCATTGCGCCAGATTACGGAGAAGACACATGTGAACAAGTCAACAGTAAGCCATTAGGGAATATCAACCCACGGGCAGTTTACAAGCCAGTACACGTCCAGGTCGAATGTTGCAAATAACAAAAGTAAACGATAAGCACAGAAAATTGTTCAGCAAACGAGAATGAAGGTTGACAGCACCCGAAATTGTCGCAGAAATAAATCGCGACCGTGAAAGGCCAATTTTTGGTCGCCACAGTAAAGCAACCATTAAAAACTGCTAATCGTCATGGCCGCGTTGCTGCGCGAAAACCTATACTATGCCGGGGTAACAGACAAAAACGGTTGCAATTGGCTGAAACAAATACAAACTGGACAGTTGGAAACTTCAAACGAGTTTTATGGACTGATGAATCGACGTTTAAAGACTTTGTAAGTCTTCGTAAGAAGATCTAAGGGTGAAAGAATATTGCGGGATTGTATCGTGCCCACTGTGAAGCAAGGAAGCGGTTCTGTGCTCGTTCAGGGTTGCTTTCCGTTCGCTGGGACAGGAGACTTGCAGCGAATTGAAGGCATGAGAAAAGAAAATTATTTGAAAATATTACAAGAAAATGTAATATCCTCAGGATTGCGTGTAAATGGTAATAGTTATATATTCATGCAGGACAACGACCCCAAGCATACAAACATACAAATCAACACTAAACAAAAAAGGAACTTTATATTATAGAGCTCTACACGCCTTGAAGGCATGCAACTCAGCAATAATATTTACTGAATAATACAATATTAATTATTTCCCTATAACATAATATATAATTGTTAATTGATGACTAAGCTAAACTCCTTGCTCTCCTTAGAAGCTTCGAATTATCAGCCTCCACACCTGTTGGTCGAGCGCTTTTGCTTTCCAATCCACCATATTTACAGTACTAAAATCCTCTGTCACACTGTCGTACCATCTTTTCTTGGTCTTCCTTTCTTTTTCTTACCCATCCTCTCCATTTGCCTCAACCACTGTTCCTTTGAAGCCCGATAAACGAACTTATCTTTGGTTGCTTGTATAGAGCTTTCAATTTGCCATTTGTTCTTCTCATTCAGACCTCCTCTGTATTTTTCCTCCAAAGATAGCTCTTAATATTTTCCTCTCCCAGCTATCTACCGTCTCTTCCCCTGTTTTTTTAATACCTAGGTTTCCTATGAATACATCACTTACAATTGTTTTGTATATTCGAAGGTTTGTTTTTCCCGATAGATACTTTGATTTCAACATTCTGGATAGGCTTCAATACCTATTATTCCCTTTAGAGAGTCTGTTATTTGTATCTTCCTCTTCTTTTCTACTTTCTTCCAGTATTATTTCCAAGAAAGGTTTTGACTCGACTTCGAAATTATCCTCTTTCCGTGCATGTGATATTATTGCAGCTAATTTTCCTATTCTTCCGTTGTTTCTCTCATTATCATGTACTTCGTCTTCTGCTGGTTTATTTCTAAACCGTATTTTTTAACCTCTGTTACTAGTTTTCGTATGATTTTGGAACCCTTTTCTTGATTTGGCTGTTACTGCTAGGTCGTCGGCATATGCAAGCATCTGGTGCTCATTGCTAAAGATAGAATTTTCTGTTTCTATATTAGTGTTTCTCACGAGGACTTCTAGTACTAGGTTGAATAACATCGTGGATAGAAGATTACCCTGCCTAAGCCCCTTATTCTTTTTTTCAAACTTCAAACCCTTCCCAGATATTTCATTCTTTGTATCATTTAGACTCATTCTTATTAACTTTATAAGCTTCGCTGGTATGCTTAAGGGATTTAGCGCCTGGTACATCTTTTTTCTGTCAATTCTGTCAGCAGGCATGCAATGGTGTTTTGAATTCATAGCACGTGGTCCGAATCTCTTTTAGTGAAGAAAAGTTGACCTGTTACTTCGAAATCTCCCAGCAACTTCTCGGTATGGTTGTTTAGCCTATTTCTTATCTTTATCATCGACTTTATAACACGTATCAAGCATGGCAATCCCTCTATAGTTCTCACATAGTAACTTGCTCCCTTTTTTGAATATTAGACTTATTATTGCTTTGGACCAGTCTGCGGGCATTTCTTCTTGCTCCAATATTCTCTGGATTAACTCGCATATTCTTATTTGCAGCATTTCCCCTACTGTTTCTAGCATTTAGGCTACAATGCCATTTTCGCCTGATCTTTTATTATTTTTCAAACCTTCCATTATCTTTATAATTTCTTCTCTGGGCGGTGGCTCTAATGCAAAATAATGTTCATCCTCTTCAATACGTTGGTTTTCCGCATTTCTTTCATTCTGTTCGTTTAACAGTTCTTCAAAATACTTTTTCCATTTTTGCATGATTTCTCGAGGCTCGCATATCAGTTCTCCTTCTTCGGTTTGGATGAAACTGCTGTTGGTCACGTATCCTGTCTTCGCTTTCTTTGCTTTTGGTAAAATGGACCTTATTTCATTTTAATCAATTTAATTCCAATTGCTTGTTTTCATTGTACTGTCTGTTTTCCTACTATATATTCTTCTCGTTGTTTTTCTGGTTGTTCTGTGTTTCTGAAAAAAGGAACCCTAGTTTGGAATAAACATGCGTGATAAAAGCTATAACAACGCGGGTTGATATTTTCGTCAGTCGAAAAATATATCGAGGCCTCCTCGTAACTGCACCTAAACGCTTGAGTTATCTCAATGATGTTCATATACAACGAGCGGACTTTTAATTAACTCGAAATGCTGCAATAAACTCATTAAACGTTACGACATAACTAAATAATTGTCGCGGCACTAACTGGAAGGATAAGCGATCATAAAACTGTTATATGCCCTTTTATAAATACTCCTATAGGTAGGCAAGCATATCTGCTACGTACCTAACATTGCTGTAATTGTCGCCCGACAATACCGTAAAATTACCATAAAAACAGTATTTTCGAGCCGATATCTCCACAACTATGCCGGTGCGCGTTATGTATATTATGGTTATTATCCATATCTGTTATATCTGTACACTATCGGGACATAGTCGGGTATGCGTGCGTCCCGTTCAGACATATACAGATTAAAATATTTGAAAGTTGAAGTCTAGTTTCTCTATTTATGTAATATCGATCTACTTTTACATTTTTCTTCCACGTTTATTTAAGATTAACTTGATGTCAATTAAACATCTGCACACGTATAGCGACAATAAACCAATCACATCCACTTTGCCCAATCTAAATTTTCAACGAATTGACATCAACTGCAACAAATCTGATTTCCCTTTAAGCAAAAACAATCGAGAGTTGTTCAAAACAAAAAAAGAACGAAAGAAAAGAGGGCCAGACTCGACGATCGAATCGAATAAATTTACACGTGTAACAACATTAATTAGGCGAAAGAGTTTGTTGCGCGACGTCACTTTATCCGGGAATTCGTAGGCGGCGGTAGCACAAGCAAACGACAAAAAGCGAGTTCCTCCCTTTGCAAAAGCAGTCCGGGTGATCTCTCTTCATTTGTCCGAATTGAACCTACGCGATTGATCTTTGAACCGCCGTCGCCGCCGCCTTTCGAAGGCCGAAGTCCATTCTGTTTGCGTTTCACACGTCTCATACGTAAATCAGGAAACGGGCGTGCTTGTCTTTTCCTTCCAAAAAGAGGACGAATTTCCACTCCTTTAATAGATGAGCTGCTTTAGGTTTCAACGTTATCCGTTTCAGTCGGGTTTTCCTTCCTCTTGTATCATTTTACGATGTTCAGATCTTCTTTAAATCGTCATTCTAAGATCCAACTGTACATAAACTTTATCGCCTCTTACCAAAAAATTATAGCCCAATAACCAGGAGTTTTGGTATCCTCCAGAAGGTTAGGACAATATTTGCATATCTACATAAAATGTGTAACTTATCTACTCCCTACCAATAGGTATATTCTTCGAAAAGTAAGTTACCACCTATAATGGTATGCAAAGGAATGATGTGCAGCCCATACAAATTCAGAAACTTGAGAAAAACTTTTTGGTTCTAGTTTTGGTTAGTTGATCCCAATTCGATTGTGGTTCTTTAAATATGTTGAAGCTATTTCTCTATGGACAACCAAACGTTGACATCAACCAAAATCCAAACCATGTTTCTATCATGAGCACTGGCCGTGAAAGATTGAAAAAATACGATATTTTAGACACACTATCTTAGAACAAGTAATAATAATCAATCTGTATTTAGAACACATACCCAATTAATTCAAAAAAGGTAGGAAACCCAGTAGTGTTATTTTCAATTGATGGATAGACAGATAGAACTTTATTGCCGCATTGACGAATACAAAACAATTGTCATAATATCTACAGGAATATATAAAATATTTATTAAATGAATAAATAAAACTAAAATGAAGAAAAACAACAACATACAGAGTACAATGGTATATCTCAAACAAAGCACAAATAAAAGACGAACAGAAACCGAAACAGATAAGTCTAAAGTTGATCACTGAAGTATTTTTTCAGGGTGTAATACTCTCTCTCAATCAGTGTCCTCCTGATTCTTCTTTGGAAACTTCCCAAATGTAGTTGTTTCAGATGCTGGGGCACATGAATATAGATTTTAGTGCCCCAATAGTGTATGTCTGCGTTGTCACTGTGCGATGTCTGGGGATACTGAGATCTGCTCTATGTTGCGTATAGTAATTATGTTCTACCCCATTTCTTCTATACCGCGCTCGGTGTCCCTGTATATATTTTTTGACCTTTATAAATATCATAGATTTCATTATTCTTTGTGGTTTTTGCAATTATCGTAAGGGCATCCAGGTTATTTTTCATATTTGCTATTTGGCCATTGTAGGTTAATTTATTATTTGTCCTCGTTAGTCTTACCTTTTTCTAAAGTGGGAAAGAGAGATCCAATGTGATAGCATTACGAAAGACATTAAAGGCGTGCACTTAGTTCTACTTCTGGTAAGTATAAGTTATTTGCAATTGTTTGCTTATATAATGCGATATTTTCACCAGTCTTTTGTCTATAATTCATTATTTCGCTTTTATCAGATTCTGCATTTATACCAAATCTTAATATTTGGCCTCTATGGTCGGGAAGAACTCGGATGGAACTCGGACAGTTTTCTAAATATAATTTTCTTTACTGCTGTTGGTAAAAATATTGCCAATACGAGAACTTGAACGAGTTAAATAAATCTGTTACAAAGTTTGTTTTGCACTTATCTTCATGAAAATCTATATTGAAGTCCCCTACAATTAGAAATGTTGCTGTGGCTTCGTTGTTTCCAAGAATGTCGATCAATTCGCCTAATTGTTCGATAAATATATTGATATTTTCTGTAGATGGAAACTATAATTGTGTTGTGTTCTTTCAGTTTCACTGCTGCTATTTCAATTTCTTCCTCAATGGATAGTTCTTCTATATTTTGTGGTGCTGCTACAGTCAAATTGTTTCATGCATACTACCGCGATCCTGTCCAAAGCTACCTCGTTGAAGGTTAAACATTCTGTTTCTGGCCTCTTGCCCTTCGGAAGATCCCCGGGAGTAACGGCCCTCCGACCTCTGCCTTTTTTGGGTTTCCGTCCTTTCTTTACGTTTAGTAGCCTTCATCGTCTGTTGAGGCTTAACTTCCTTATCTGGTCCTTTTATGCATGCCTAGTGAAGTTAGCCTTGATGATGGCTCTTTCTGCCTGTATGTAATCTTGGCCTTGTTTCACAAGCTTTTGCACTTTAGCCTTGGAAATCTCAGATATTTTAGCTGTACGAACCTCGTAGGACATCGGAGTATGTAGGGAAGTACCTGTCCGCCTGATCAGAGCCCCGCTTGAGCGGGTAAGGCTAAATACAAGGGGGTTTCGCCTGGTGCCCCCAAGGGAAAGCTAAATACCGCACACCCCTGCGGCCACGCAATTCTCGGCACGTTACCTTATACCTTAATTTGGGGTTTAGCTCGGGTATCTCGGAAGCGCTAGATTCCCGAACTCACTTGTTAAACTGTGAGCCCCTGAGGGGTGGTTTAGGTATGAGTCTCTTATCAAGTGCTTTTCTGGATTCCCGAAAAAAATTACATTAATGTTTTTGGCCTTTCTGTTTGCGTCAAAGATTTCTTTTTCGTCGACACTGTGTAAACACCCAATTCTGAAAGCAACGTACTTTTCACGTTTGTCAAAATCTTTTTCAGAATATTCGTCTATTATAAAATCGTATGTGTTATATTTTCTAAAAAGTAATTCTCTCATATCGTTGCTGCCAAAAATTTCATCAAATCTATGTTTTGAAATTTTTCAATTCTGTCAGTTTCATCATTTGTTCGAGGCACCGTAGTCATACTTTTATAGTGCTTGTTGGCAACTTCAACAGTTTCCTTGTTTTAAAACATTTCTGTATTCCATGCGAAATAAAAGTTCTGTTCATTATTTAACGAATTTTGGTTACTCTTTGAATATAACAGATTGGTTGGTATCCAAAATTGGTGTGTTAAGGGTAAGAATCTCTTTCAATTTTAGTTCGAATTTATTTACAAACGAAGTACAGAGTTGCATTTAAACTGCATTCCCTCACACCACTCATTGCACCCTTTTCCATTGCTGGGATGTAGTTGTCGCTCTCCGTTTACTTTCTGAAAATTAATAGTCCTCCATCGCTTTGTCGTTTTGATTCTGAATGCATCCCGCGCACATTTACAAATACCCACACACAAGCGCACAGGTCGACACATACACGGGTTCGAACCCGTCAGTCGACAAAATGAAACGAAATGAAGCGCGGGACGGAAATAAAGCAAAACGCCAAAATCGCCCTGCCGTCACACCGTCACCGTCGGTCGGTCGGGGCGTGTCCTCCTCCCGTCCCCTTCGGCGAAAGACATAGCACGGTGAATCCCCGGATTCGAGTCCGTTGGTCGGCGAGCTGCTGCGTTGTTTATTTTCGCAGCGACATTAAATTTTTCATGTCGTGCGGCAGTTATAGATCAGGAGGAGGCGGCGGCGGCGGAGGACTCCCGGGGACGGATAATTCATGTCACTTAACAACATCGACGGGGCTTTGCGCTGGCAGTTTTATTGGAGCTCCAAATTGGATCGGGAGCGGCGGTGGAACGTGTCGTTCCGTGCGCGCGCGTGTGTGTGTGTGAGCGCGTCTCGCCCTCGTTCGGCCCCCGCGGACGCTCCGGATTCGCCCCGTCGTAGAATTAACACCGTATCATTGATCACCCAGAGTAATAATCCACTAATTTGTCCTCTTCCCGCGTCGCGACTAATAGAAATTGTCAATCCCGGCGGAGTAACAACAGAAGGAAAGAGGAGCAAGGGCGCGACGTGGTGCCAATAAATATTATAGGTGTTGCAGCCTATACGATGTCAGGACGAAGTTCATTTTTCACCCTTGATCTAATTGAAATTTAGAGAAATACGCGCTAGTGATTGATTCCGCATGCTCTATCGACAGAGGGTGTTGGCGTATCTCTTCCATATTAGTTACAAGTTGCTAGAGTTAGATACAACGAGTAACTACTGGATTCAAGTCTGAATAAATTGAAAAGGTTCCAGCCTACCTGGGTAAAAACCACAACATATTCTCGGAACTAAACGCGAAGAGATCCAGTTGTTATCCAAGGCAGCTTAGTTTTGATTTCGAACGGAATTATCTAGGGAATTCTAACATTAAGTAGAGACGAATATAAGAAACCAACAAGATTTTTCGACAAAATGTACTTTTAATGTAATCTGACATAAAAGATGAATTACAGCCATATCGCTTCCAACTTATGTACATCCCACAATAGTTCGTATAGTGAAATAATATTTGACCGGCACATCCCTCTGCACCAAAAGCGAAATTAATGGAATCCAGCATGGGTTAAATTTCTTTGAAATTCTTCAGGAACCTGCGTCTAATTTCAGATTTTGTCAAATATTGAACGAGAATCTACTGTCACATTTGGTATTTTGATATTAGGGTGACCACCTTAGTAATACTGCGTTGAACTAACAAGGAAGCACTGGTAAGTGTGTCTTACCGATTTAAATAAGACTTAGTGGGTTTATAGACCGATGTAGTATAAAAACAACGATACCTTTCCTAGCTGCCCAATCGCACTTTAGTAGGGTGCACAACGCCCTAAAGCTAACATTACTCTTCGCTGTTAGACTCATTCACTCAGAAACTATAAGATATATCAAGAAAAAGTAAGGCAAGATTTAAACTGTTTTACACGCTCCTAAGGTGGCGAATGTATATTCTTTCTATAACAGATATATATTTATGGAAACAACCCCCACCCTCTTACTATAGCATGTAAAACAGTTTAAATTTTGCTTTAACTCTTTTTTGGATCTCTTATAGTTTCTAAGCTATTGATTTAAACAGCGAAGAGTCGTGTTGATGCTGTATACCCCGATAATTGGACAGCTAAGGAAGTTCATTCATTCATTCATTTATTTACATCAATATTATATAAAATAATAATTGATTTTAGTCAAGTTGCCGTTCTTTAACACTACATCCACCTATAAACTCACAAAGTTTCATTTAAATCGGTGAGACACACTTACTAAAGTCCCTTTCTTACCTCAACCTCCTTCTCAAACTCGGATGCCCAGATAAATATTTTGACGAATTCATCAATGATAGGTGATTATCCTCATTTTGATGGTATCCCAATTATCGGACCCTTAAATGTTTGCTACGTGGTCGTCTCAGCACCAAGGAGCGGGTGGCTGACAGTTTGCCTTGAAGCGGCCTGTTGTCTAACAGGAAAGTCCGGGTTAGCTTCCGAGTTGGGGTCGTAGGTTTTGATTTCACGAGATGGGTCTAGTGCAACGCGAAGAACTAAAGATGTTAAAAAGTAAGGGCGCCACTGGTTCGTTCAGAACAATGTTCCCGTTTACGTCACTCCTATGAACCAGAATAAGCGCGCGACTACGTTGAACAGACAGACTTTTAGATACACAAAAAGAATAAAGCTTTCACCACGAGCGCTTACCAAACCTCCTTTCTGGGTGGTTCCTGCCTATGGAGGGAAAGGGCCAACAAATAAAAATCATGCAAAGTTTGAATAGGGTAAATGTGTTGAATTCCAAAAAGAAAAGAAAATAACAAAATTCCCCAATGGGACGAAGAAAATGGTAAAAAAAAAGGTAGTGAATTCGTAACTTTAGGGGCAAGAACAGGAATTAAAATCAAAGTATGTAAAAGAGACTAACAAGTTTGATACGAGTAAATACGGATTGAGTGAAAACTCAACAAACTGAATTTGCAATGCATTTTCCTTACAATCAAATCGACTTAGTCTGGTAATTTTACGACTGTCTGGCTGCCAGAATTAAAACTAAATTTCCAAGCAATTGAGTTGTATAGAGATAAATAAAGAATACAGCAAAACAAAAAAGAAACAGATAAATAAGAGATCTTCTAGGTCTATTTCGAGTACGCGCAAAATCGTATGGTACACTGCATTGGGCTTGGCTGATATGTTAACGACAACAAAAGGGAAGAAAAACATACCTTAAACTAGGCGCTACAGAGGGTGTGTAGATATCCGGAATTTTCTCTCCGCCTTTCATCGGCGGTCATGTTGTTTCTGGGGTCTGTCCTGTGGTTTGTTGGAAGTACTAACTCGGAACTATTAGATACCTTTTAATTGGTCCGGTCAACTACTTTGACGACGCGGCCCGCAAATGCTTGCCAAAATTTACAGCGAAAATCACGGCTAAAGCGCCAATTTCCGAAAACAGACGGAAAAACTAAGATTTTGGACGCCGATCAATTCTTCGGGACCGTCCGACTTAAAGAACGCGAAATTCTCTCAGTCTCCTTCGCTCTTTTCTCTAACGAAACCCCGACTTTATATAGTTTTTCGAAGTCTGGGCGGGAAGGTGTAACGGATTGAACTTCCAAAGATCGTAAGCAACACCTGCTTCGCCTCACCTGTTTTTGAAGCCAATCGGCGCACGCGTTTGATGGAAACCGACAAACGGTATTGCGGTAAAGCGGTATTGAGGTAAAGCGGCGAGAACTAAAAGATAAAGGAACGAGTGCGGTACCTCAAAGTGAATCCAAAGAAATAAGGATTTTTTTCATATACAGGGCGGAAATTTCGGCCGTAACATGGTACAATTTGCAGCACTCTTTTAGAATGTGTTGAGATGACTCAGTTGTCTCCTTGTACAATGTAGGTCGCACTACAATCTTTACTAGCAGCGAGAAAATTGTCCTTTTCCATTCTAAGTAAAAGTGGAGAAATATTCTGTGAACACTAGTTTCCTTATTAATCGTAACGTATAAAAATATTTACATCCCTCTTCCAATATCCTTTTCGATACCTGCACGAAAAATTTACACGTCCAGTAAATAAATAAACAAAAAATAACCGCTCATTCACAACCCGATATTGCCTTGGAGGCATGTCTAATGCGGGGTCTATCCGGGCAGTGAAGATTAAACCGTAATATCGACACCATCAATCACGGCGTATAAGCTGCGATGAGCGGTAACGTCAATTCATCGTCCGACTTTTAATGAATTCCTCCCGGCCGAAGGACGACATTAACAGGAATTTTGTTATATTTCGCTTTGTGGTCGTCGCGCATTCGTATGTCATTTCGATTCGTATGGTAGAAAATAAAATACGCGTTCTGGGTTTCGCAGACCGTATCGTCGAAAAAGGCGCGACGGTAGCGGTGACGGCGGCGGCGGCGGTGGCGGAGGTGGAAGCGCAGGTGGCTCGCCTTTTTGTAATTGGGCCAGTGACGCAGCGAAAACGTAGTTAATTGGATGTTTCCAACCTCTAACACGTAACAATAACGAAATATGTGTGTTATAGATTCATATACGCTCAATTTCGTCTGCATTGGTAGTTTGAACGTGTCTTTCCTTTTCATTTCAAATCCACACGTCACGGTCGATGTATGTTTATTTCGTAGATACTATTGTCAATGTAAACATTTTTTCCGTTTGCATATTTTCGAATTGGAATTGCAATATCCCTTATAGAGACCGGAGCTGCAGGAGGAAAAATGACATACTCAAGGAGAAACGTGAAAAGAGAACGAATGAATGGAGTTTGCTAAAAGGTGGATGACGTGTAACTGACGATGCCACTTTACGAATTATATTTTTCAATAATAATTATCATTGATAAGTTAATACTGAATAATAAAATTCGTAAAAGTGGCATCGTCAGTTGACACGTCATCCACCTTTTCAACATACTTGCCTTGGATAATGTTTATTATTATTATTAAATTTATTCACATTTATAACTGTGCAATAAGCACTGATACTACACTAAATAAGTACATTAGTGAAAAAGAGTTGTGTACTTTTTAAAATATTATAAATATTATAATAAACCTCTTCATTGTATATAGTTATATTTTTTGTACAAACTTTTATAATTGTCGCTTCATTTTTATTTTAAAATTGTTATTTATTTCATGCTGTATATGTACGGTTTATATTTAGAATTGCTGAATTTTCAATTAAGTTTTTGTAAGTGCTTATACTTTGTCTTCAAGCGTTACCAACTAATATTCGCCACATATTCGGTTATTCGTCAGTTATGTAGGTGGAAGAAGTCAAATATCGATAAGAACCCTCGTCAAGTGGGAATAATATGTTGTCTTAGAGGACTACGCCATTGAGCGGCAAGCTAAGCAAGAGAGTACTAAAGATCCCCATTGCAGCAACTCATTTTGGGATTGGCCGCCCGACTACTGCTAGTAGCAACCTGCACACTATTACGTGAGGTCAAGCAGCGTTGAAAAGAGTGCGTAAAAATATACTTCGCATAGTGTGCTACGCGCTTCCTCTCATACCATGCACTCCTCGCGTTAATAATATCTAAAAACGCGAGGGTTTTTATGATGCTTGAAGATGACACTAGGCAGAAACACGCCGTCTACGAAGCAGGTGGCTGTCAGATTGTCTCGAAGAAACTTGTTGTCATGGAGAAACAATGAGGCTAGAGTGATAGGATCATGGGTGTAAAGCAGGTATGGGCAACCTCCGGCTCGCGGGCTACATGCGGCCCTCAATTAAGGTTTGTCCGGCCCGCTACTGAATTCTTTCGTTGCATATTAGCACGGCCCGTCTAAACTTAATTCATAATGAATCATAAGGATACTACAAAAATGTATATTTTTCAAGATTACTCACAGCATAAAACTTCTACAAAAAAGGTTGCCCATGCCTGGTGTAAAGGGTTTATTGCCATGAAAACAGGTGCCAAGGAAATGCTGGCTGATGGTATAAAATTGGTATATGGGCGCCACTGGCTCTTAAGGGTGATTTTAGCGTTTCTACTCCGTCGCGTACAAAAAGCACCATCGAAATTTTGATTAGCGCATAGGGTTCAAATGGAGTTTTAGTGACGATTTTCAGACTCACCACCAAAAGCTATCTCAAATTCTAAAATCGAGGACTAGGTGAATCGCCTATGGCGTTAAACTCGATTAACACCAAAGATGTTTCAAACCTTCGCAAGGGTTTATACCGCAAACGTAGATCTAAGTTTCCAAAATTACCAGCAGACATACATGTAAGCAAGAAAATTTTTTGTTGGCAAATTGCTATGAAATATTGTCATATCAACTTGAAATTTTTGAATTCATATCCGACACTGTACACGGATGCTACTTTTGATTATGCTACGAGCACTTTGTACAAAAGCTCACCATGCATGACATATGTAACGGTCATTATGTGCCTTTAGTTTCTTTTTGCCAAACAAAGGTAAAGAGTAGTATTCGAAAACATTTAACATAATAAAAGAAAAATGTATAATGCTTCATCTGAATTTTGAACCACATGAAGTAGTTGTTGATTTTGAGAAATCAATTCACGAAGGAAATGTGACCAAATGTCAAAATAATTAGCTGCAGATTCCATTAATTTCAATCCTGGATTCGAAAAATAAAAAAGTGGCACTCAGTTTTGAAGATATGGATCGGAACTCAGAAATAGGCCTTTTAATTTGATTTGCAATCTAACATGTTTAAAGCCAGAAAGTGTGGGTGACTGCTTCATATTTGATTTTTTTATCAGAAAATGTTAATGATTAGATTAGATTACCTAGCAGAAAATTATATACACGAGAATGCTCGTTTTCTACCCAAGATTTGGGTTAGCGCCTCATTTACTTCAGAAAGAACTACAAATTGCTGCGACTCATTCCATGCCGATTCCATTTTGTAAAAGCGGCTTCGTTTCACTATAACAGATTTCCGTAGATTATACGTGGTAAGTATAGTTTCGTATAGGATATACATGAATGTATGAATTGTATATACATATTAGAGGTGCCCATTTTTATGTAATTAAATAGACCATTTGTTGAAAAGTTTTCTAATTATTAATTATTTTTCAAATAGAAGATGGAAAAGAACATTTCAAGAGCCTGCTGAAGTCCGGAAACGAAAGACCAGAAGAACCAGAAAATACTGAACAACAAGCAACGTTAGAAGAAAATACAGAAGGAAATGAGCAGGAAAATATAACAAAGGATGAGAGCTAAGAGATGCACTAAAGAAGTGATGGAAGAAGCTATGTAGTATTCATAGCGGTCAAGAAGGCAATCGACTCGGTGACAAGATCTAGATTTTGAAATAGCCTGCAAGAAATAGGAATCGACAATAAACTGATTGGTGCCAATAAAAGCCTTTATAAAAACACTATCTACTACGTAATTAGGAAAAACTATAAATCTGAAACATTTAGAACATACAACGGGTTAAGACAATGAGGAGTACTAAGCCCCACTCTGTTTAATATATATGTACATGGATGAAATAGCCAAAAACTGCAATAGAAAAACAAAGATAATATATGTAGGATACAGAAAGCTGCAACAAGTATTACTCTCTGAATGTGCATTAGCAGATGACATAATGATAGTGGTTAAGAATAACCATGACCTACAGGAGAACCTAAGTATGGAACGAAGAACTGCTAAATTATGGAATGAAACTAGACAAGATGAAAACAAAAGTGATGGTATTGGCACAGGAAGAACAAAGAATAATTATAGTAATTGAGAATACAAAAATTGAACAGGTAAATCAGTTCAAATACCTGGGAGTGCAGGTAGACAGAAAAGGAAATCAAGAACCGAAAGTAAATGAGAGAATTGGAAACACAATAAAACTCTATTGCGCAATAGACAACAACTTCATAGGAAAAAATAACAAAAAAACCAAGATCAATGTATACAAAGCTATCTACCGACCAACAACTATTTATTGATGTGAGTCATGGATATTGTCACAATAGCAAAAAGACAAGATGCAAGCCATGGTAATGAAATATTTGAAAAGAATTCGAGGGGTGACCAAAAGAGATCGATTAAGAAGCGCACAAATTAGGGAAGACATCGAAGTTGAATCCATTCTAGAATTTATCGAAAGGGGACAACTGAGTTGGTGGGGACACCTTGAGAGAATTGACAGTCAGAAACAAGTTAAAAAAATATGGGAAGCAAAAACAACGAAAAAGATGAAGCCGAGAAGACCGCAAGAGACCTGACACAATGTGATAAGCAAGATATTGAATAAAAGAGGACTCACATGGAATGAAGGAAGAACAATAGCGAGAAATAAAAAGAACCGGAATAAATTGATACATGGTTAGAATTAGATAAAGAATTGCCCCTACAGTTTGCAGGTAAAAGAGGTTTTTGATGAGGATTGAGTTTACAATAGGTATGATTGACCAAAAATGTTCGAATTGGAATTTCATATTTTGGGATTTCGCCCTGCTTGGTGTGAAACTTACTTTTAGTTTACTTTACATTTTTAAAGTCAAGTAGGCCTTTACAGTTGAGCAAACACTACTTTAGTTCTAGGTAAACTATCCTTTCCATTCACAGTGCGCCAAAGTATTACTAAGAAAAGTTGTTCAGAATGAAAAGCTATGGCGCTATACAAATTTTCAGAATGATCGGCCTACTTTGATAAAATCCAGTATTGGTCAGTTTACTTTTGTGTCAACTTCATTTTCAACTTCGTTTTGTGTCAACTTTGTGTTAGCTTGACTTTAAAGAAACAAATCTTCAATTGAAACTACAATCATACCAATTAAATTATTAAAACAAAAACATTATTCACAAATTATTGTTAATTAGTTGAACCGTAATTTTGGTCACCGTTGGATGGGTAGGAATGGTCCAGTTTTATGGCCCCCAATGATGCCAAGGTATTAGAAAATCGCATAAAAGATGATATATCCGCCTTACCAATTCAGGAAATCCGGAATAGCTTTAAGGAACTGCGACGGAGGATTGAATTATACAGCGACGAAGGTAATAATTTAATTGAAAATTTCTTGTACATATTTTTCTGTTTTTGTGATCATTAACCCATTTCAAGGTATGATTGTAGTTTCAATTGCAGATTTGTTTCTTTAAAGTCAAGTTAACACAAAGTTGACACAAAACGAAGTTGAAAATGAAGTTGACACAAAAGGGAACTGACCAATACTGCATTTTATTAAAGTAGGCCGATCATTCTGAAAATTTGTATAACGCCATAGCTTTTCATTCTGAACAACTTTTCTTAGTAATACTTTGGCGCACTGTGAACGGAAAAGATAGTTTACCCAGAACTAAAATAATATTTGCTCAGCTGTAATGGCCTACTTGACTTTAAAAATCGAACGTAAACTAAAAATAAGTTTCACACCAAGCAGGGCGGAATCCCAAAATATGAAATTCCAATTCGAAAATTTTTGGTCAACCATACCTATTGTAAATTCAATCCGGGGACATACTGTATATGTATATATAATTTTTTCAAATATTCTACGATTTTACATCATTATTACAGAGCATTTATTTACTGAATAGGGGTGCGGCGCAATCGTCCTCAGAGATTAACAACCACTTGGGTCGGATTGGCGCAATCGGCTTAAAACAACACCAGTAATAACGGCGCAATGGTCCCATACCGAAATTCTCATAACGCACCTAATCATTTTATCTGATCCTTTGAACTATAAACAGCAACTGATATTGGACCAACAACATACTAAAGTTTGTAGTCGAGATATAGTACGCTATATATATCAAGGAGGACCATTCAATTATTCGAATACGTTTTTCGAACTTTGTTCCTCTAGAAAAGCAATCGGAGAGCAATCGGAGAGCAATCGGATTTATCATTTCTGATCCTTATTCCACTTACTACACGATGTATTTGTTTTTCAACGAATCAAATCAGACTTATTTGTACTTGTTTTCGGTAGCCACCTATAAATCCACACCAGATACCATTTTAAGCGCACAATTACCTCACAAAAACTAATTTTATAGACTTGGAAGTCGCATTCTTCTATTCGTACCGCGCCTTCGCGTTTTTTCGCTTTAATTAATGTTGCTTGGCAAATTGCCGAATATTTTTGATCGCTCGCCCTCCTCCTGCGCCCGCCGATGTTACTCCAAACTACGTAATTAAAACCAAGTCAACAGAAGCAGCAGCAACGGCGAACAAACGGCGAAGGTAGCGGCGCAGGTATTACGACCCGGCCACCCCGCGGCAATAAAATTTAACATTTCCCGGTAATATAAACTTTTTCGTTTCTCTCCTCTCTTTCTCGAACTGTACGGTCGTATTCCGTCGACGGGCGGAAAGGGGAGGGTGGTATCGCCGCTGCGTCCGTTTAAAATAATTAATTAAATTTCTTGGCCGTCGGAATGCCTCATACGTTTTTGCGTCGATAAATCAGGCAAAACCTCCGCGACGACGTCCGCCGCCATCGCGCGTCCTCCTTTCCCTCCGCAAAGTCGCTCCCGTGCGCTGTCCCATCGCTTTTTCTTTCTTCTTCTTTCATTTCGCCGCCGAGGTCGACGTCATCTGACTATTATGCCATAATCCATTACAAATTACAATAGGCAATTTCATCCGGACTGTCGATCACGTTCCCTTCTTCTCAGAAAGCGAACCAGTTCGCTGGCGTCTTTTTGCCGGCCAAAGAATTCGCGTCGCGTAGTAGGCGGACCGCCCCGGTGGACGACTCGTTACCGTTTCATTAGAGCGGGGTCCTAATTGATCCTCCGCGAACCCCGCGCGTTGATGACTGACAGGTCTGACTCCGGATCGGATTCTATTCGGATGAATCGTCGCAGTTTCCTCCGACGTCGATATTGAAACGCTCTGCGGGACGCCTGGACGCCCGACGTCCATCTCGACTAATTAGAGGGAATCCGGGATTATATCAGAGCTAGATATCGGACAGGATATTAGGTGTCAGGACATTGTCTATATATCTTATAGGATGAAGTCCAGATTTTAATGAAAGAAGTAAATGCTTTTTCATTCTTTCTGGCAAAGAGTCTGCATACAAAATGTATTTGAAAAATGATAAAGAAAATAAGAGTATAAACTTACGGGATATGAAGAATATGCGAGAAAGACTATCGATATTTACTGTTTAACCCTTTTCGATGCTCAATTTAATCGATTGCTTCCACGGCTGAAGCATGTAAAGATGGAATTTTTCAAAAATTTCATATTTAACCATGTGCGTGAAAGGAGCCTTCGTGAGAGGTGCTCATAAATTTTAACAAAATTTGATAGAATACGTATTAGTTGGTAATTGGATATATCTGGGATATCACCCCTTGTTAATATAGGTGTAATTCTTCTTATTTTCCATATTTGTGGGAAGGTGCTTGTTTTTAGTAATAAGTTAAAGAAGACTGTCAGTGGCTCAGATAGGATGCATATTCACGTACCAAGAAATTGGGGATGGAGTCGTGGCTAGAAGTAATTTTCGACTTTAAACGTCTTCTACAATTTGCAACTTGCAACTCAGTGGACGATCTGACATGAAAAACGTTACCGTCACTAAATTTATATTGAAAATTTGCATGTAACGATCGTGATTGAAATGTTTCTGAAAAATAATCACTAAAACACTGTGTGATGGCTAGAACATTCTTCAATTCCAAACCATTCCAAACCATATTTCCAGAGAGACGTGAAGGAGTCCTCCTACTATTCAGGTAACTCCAAAAGAACTGTGGATTTTTAATAATTAAATGTATATATATATATTTCGTGACCGTTTTAATTATGCTTATCTTATATGACAGTTTTCTACCACACTTAGGTCAATTAAGCAAGAGTGAAATAATAGTTATATTCTCAAATGCTTACAAACGTTTTCGGAACACCTTCATCAGTGATGATAAGAATTTTCAATAATAGACGTAGTTTTTGTATGCCATTTTTATTTTGCCTTTCAATTGGGCACGCAAATACTTGAAGTTATTGTAGTAACAATGGCAGCTGATAGATCTCCATTTCAAGTAATACTCTTTTAAATTCATGTGTTCCCAGATCCTCCTATCAAACCAGGGGGATATTTGAGAATAGCATCCTTTATTTTTGGTATCGATCTGTCAAGAATCGTGTATAGTTTGGAGTAAAATTCATCAACAGCATTGTTAATGTCGGTTTAATTTTCTAAATTTTTTTTTCAATCAAAAGTTCAAAGTCTGTTTCGAAGAAGTTATTTCGAATATTATTATTAGATGGAAAGTTGATATTCAAATTCGTATTTAGTACTATACGCAGGGCAGAGAGATGGATATCCTCTGAAACAAGGGGCTCAGTATCATGCAGTACATCAAATCCACTAGCCAGATTCGTAAAAACTAAATCCAATATTCTGCCATTAGCATTTGTATGATTGTTAAGCTGCCAGACCAAGAACATCCACAAAACTCCGAATGGCAAAGCATTTTGAATCATTGCTTAAATAATCAGAAGCAAATTCTGGTATATTAACCTTCCTATACTCACGTCAAAATGAAAGACGCATACTATACTATATAAGTCGGTCTCACAGACCGTATGCGTGAGTATAGGAAGGTTAAAGTTCCCACATATTACCACATATCTGCCAAGAAGTTCCTCAGACAAGATATCCAAACGCGCCTC
Organism: Chrysina gloriosa; assembly: GCA_038088585.1. Taxonomy (NCBI): domain Eukaryota; kingdom Metazoa; phylum Arthropoda; class Insecta; order Coleoptera; family Scarabaeidae; genus Chrysina; species Chrysina gloriosa. The sequence continues at coordinate 16,567,040 of CM076089.1, read as the reverse complement.
AAATTCATCAGATCTAGTGACCGGTGGCACGTAAACATTTACAAAACGCTTAAGAATCCTACCTGCACTTGCAGAAGAGTAGATCTATTAAAGGTGGAGGTCGTAGATGACATGACAAATCGATGGAGCTGACGTTGTTTGCGAAATCTCTGTCGGTTCTAAATATACTATAGGACGAATCAAACAATTCGGCATTGGTGATGTCTTCAGAAAGCCATGTTTCAGTTACCAATATTGCATCAGCCCCCATTGAGAGAGCATTGGTGGAGAAAACTTCAGTCTTTTATTATTTATATTTACATGTTTCATATGTTGGTTAACGTTAACGATTGGAAACTCGATATTGAAAGTCAAAATTTTCCAGTGGTTCAATTTTCCGATTTTCAAAAAGTATCACCATAACCTCTGGGTTTCCTCCTTTCTCTTTATAAAGGGTCCTATATTAGATGGGAAATTCAACGCAAACCGGCGCAACTGCATCCGTGTAATTTCTCCGTCAAACATTTTGCGTCCTAACGAAAAGCGACGAGCTAGCTAGCGGGCTGTTGTCGGCGTTCAACATTAGCGCTTAACCGCGACCTCTTGCGCCTCGTAAATGTTTGATGAGATTAAGACGCAAACCATGTTTCGTCATCGCCGGCAGCGCGGAAACGGTTAGCAGACACGAAGACGGCGGCAGGACGAGGAGGAGGTCGTTTGCATATCAGAAATTTAGCCAATTCTGCCGCCGTCGGATCGGCCGTGCGTCAACTTTCATCCATCCCTTGCATATCATATTCGCCGTCGTCGCATACCGGATAAACCGCCGCCGTTCTCCGATTCGTCGTTTAAATATTTAAGCGGGGTAACAGCTACTCGGTTTAGACGTCAGATTTGCAAGGGCGCATTTAGATGTTTAGTGTCGTTCTCGTCAACAAAGAAATGCTCGAAACACAAATTGAATCGGTTCTTCGGAGATGCGGCTGTTGATTGCGAATATTAAAAGCTTTAGATCGAGGTTGTTGTAATTAAGAGTTAAAACCGAATTCGATACATGTCTTTCTATTTTTTTAGCGTTTATTCAAAAGAGTTAGTAAGTATTCAGTACGTGTATCGAGTATTGTATAATTTTATGGTAGCTGACGCTAACGTTCTAGCCCAAACACACATTCATCAACCGGACTTCGTTGCTTACGTGTTTATACTGAAGCGCAGGAATCCAACAGATTATCAAACTAAATCAAAAAAATTGGTTAACTTGTCGGCAATTTCATCATTTTTAATCCCTTTACTGGCAAGAAATTGCAGCAGTTACCTTAACGTTTCTCGCTAGATAATTGAAGTTTGAGTTTTCAGTCTGTACAGTTTTCACATAGTTCTCAGTACTACCTGGCTTTCTGACTACGTCAATGAGACAACCGTGATATTCGCATATTACAAAATTTTGTAAGAATCTTTTGTTGACCTTGTACTACTGTATGGTTGCGATATTGTTACATGAATGCAATAATATTATAAAATTACAATCTCTTATCCATAATCAACTTTCGGCGCCAAAACATTACGACCTACTTGCTCACGCGTGGTATAAAAGCGGATACGTTGACCAAAGACCGAAAGAATTTGAAAATCCAGTAACTTTAGCTTTCACACAACAAGATTTTGTGCATCCTCCTCGTTGTGTCATATGTGGTAGCTATGTCATCGTACAATGTACATGGTGTAATAAATTCCTGTGTCTTTTAAATATTTATTTGAGGGTTTTCATCACCATGCATAATAATCCATTCTATGTTTAAATATAAACCAAATAATATTCGTAAGTATTTTAACCTGTAATAAAATCGATAGGATAAGGCTGGTATATTATTGTAAACTCCAATGCAAAATAATTTACAATGGGAGTTATTAATTCTTTGTTATTTTCTAAAATAAAATCCAACACTGCAACTACAGGGCTGTTCAATACAATCAACCAATCTCTATTGCCTATCATTAATCCCAAAGATGTTTACCTGTCGAGAAAAATATTTGATTTCTTAAAATGTTCATTGAAACGAAAAAGTCTTAAAACTATTTCTCTATCTCTTACCGCTAGCGAGTTATGCGCATCGGTAGAATGCAGAATTTTTTTCACCCACTCAGTGTTTTCCCGCCGAAAAAATGCGAGGTACATACAGGTACATGCGATCTACATCTTCCCAAAGTTTCATAATTTTTTGAATTTCCGGGTTCGGGATCTTCCCTTGTGAGTCAGCCAACCTTTACAGAAATTTTAGCTCTTTAATCACATTCTTGATTGGAGAGCGTTCTGATTTCCCTTGAGCGAAAAGCAAGAAACAAAGGAACAAATAAGCCTACGAGAAAGAAAAGGAAACAAAAAGTCCAACGAAGATACATTGAATAATAGATATCCCTGGCCTCATTAAATGTGTTTATTATTTATATCCTGCCCGTTATAACCGGTATTTTAATTTTTTATTAAGACGGCGAGAATTGTCATTTTATTGCGCCGATGTGTGCGTTCTTCGGATCGCTAGCTGTGAGCGACCGGTCGAGTGATATGAATGACTGACTGACTGACTGCGACTTTCCAAGAAATTCGAGTAGGTACAAAAGGCAATATACGATGTCGACGAAAAAGTTTAGATATTTTAAAGTACGAATAGAATTCCTTTTTTCGAATACAACGAAAGCTCTCTAGACATTGTAACCTGGAAATAAGTACCAAGCTTGTATATAGAAATTCACTGAACTGGTCCTAGTAAAGGGTTGAAGCATGTATTAACTTTAAATTGTTCGAGAATTCGTATCAGATCGCATATTAAATAAATTTTCTTTGTCATCATGAAACATAAGATCATAGAATTTTATGTATACTTATGATAGATTTTCAAAAGGACTCTGTTTTTGCCAGACCAATACTACTTGCATATAGATGGGTTGTTCGGCAACATGTGTCTTTCAATTATCTCTACCGATTACAGCTTCTTTGTAATGTAACCCTAATCTATGATCAATTATAAATTAATAAAGTTTTAACTAAACGCAGTGTTCTGGAGCCAGTCCTTCTTTCTATCTAGGCTCTTCAGGATTTACCTTTCGGGGCTTAGATATCCGTTCGAGCTTCATGTTTCACCCATGTTGGGACACATCTTGCTCTTAAAACCTCGAGTTTCCAAACGTTTAGCACAAGCTACAAGTTTTGGGGAAAGAAACACTGCCCCGTATTGCCAATTTGCTAAAGTCTGTTCCTTCCTCTAACTAAGCTCGCCAGCGTATATCCTCGAAGGCTTTGACTTAACGTATGGTGAATGAAATCTGGACAAATCCGTTTAGCACAAAAATAAAGTACTGCTAAATTTGCAGTAAGAACTTTTAATGTGGAAAAGAAATGAGACATATCGTTGTTCACGTGATATAAAACCTACATATGCAATATTTTTACATTTAGGCGTAAAACTTTCTTTTAAACAAGTTGGAGCGTCGAAAAGTCATTTTGCAAATTTTCTGAAGACAATCGCAATAATACTAAAAATTAAATTTTTCACAGTCTTAAAAACAAGGGATACTAAAAATCGACTAGATGTGATACAATTCAACTATTTAGAAATTAAAAATGTGGTTTACAGGACATCAAAGTTCGTGCCCGTCGGAGTAAAAATATTATAAAAGTATTTGGCATCTATGGATATGCAACTTTGATTTGAAAAGGAATGTTTACAGTAAGGGATATACCGTTAAAGACGTGGACTGTGTAATTAGAGAGATTTAGAAGGAGCTAAGAAAACAGGCACTCACAAATGAAATTCAGGAACTTTTCTTTTGCTCGAGAACGTTGAGAGATACAGCGTTCGAGATGGAAGATTTGGATTCTACGGGTCAAAATCTATCAGACAGGTTATATTTAGAACGCGATTGGATACAAAAAATATTTTTGTCTTAAAGCAGTCTTTCGAGATAGCATACTTCTGATATAGCTAGCAAGTTCAATCTTGGTAGGAGGTAAGTACTCGATAAGGCGATTAAAATAAAACAAACCGGCAGAGGTCCCTAGCTCTTACCGTTTCGGAGATATAATACTTTAAAATTTGAAAAAATTTCTCACCTAAAATTACCATAATTTCGCTCTAACGCGAAAACTATTAGAGATAACGCGTTCGTTTCTATTCCATTCGATTCTTAAGCAAAACCTGCTTCTAGAAAGATCTACTCGATCCCGACCGAAACATAAATAAAGTAGTGAGAGCGATTTGAAATTTGGCGAATAACAAAAATCTCGATTTTTCACGTAGTTTTGGTCATTCGACGAAAAATTCATGTTCGAATTTCGAAGTTATTTTGCGTCAGAATATACATATTCGGATCGGTAATTACGTAGAACATGTCGGTTCGGTCGTAGAACGCATAGGTTTCGAGAAAAGCGCCATCCGAAGTGCGGGAAAAAGACCGAATATGAGGGTGCATATAGGGTAGTTAATGAAGAAACTACTTCAAAAGATACGAAAAGTAGCTGCTATCGTGCACATACTTTTTCGTATAATTGAACAAAAATATTAAGAATTTTCGAGAGTTCTTTTAACATTTGGTTTTTTCTACAACACATTTGCCCAGATTTTATTCACCATACCTCATTCTTGAGGCATACACTTGACCTCCATGCTTAATAATAACAAGACATATATTCCCGAATTCTTAGATCTTTAACAAAAGTTGTGCATATTCGCTACCCACATTGTGACAGAGTGCACACTTAATATTGTTAGGGCACGTGTCCTCCTCAACTCCATCTTCATGAACGAGGTTATTCCTGTTTCACGAGTAACAACGAGACAGAGCCCGGCATATCCCCGGGAAGGCTTATATAACCGTTAGTCGCCTGGTCTCCGCAAGTGTGGACTGGGGTTATGGGGAGGGTGTGTTAAGCCCTCAGCCTGCTCTAGCTGCCTTGCCCCAAAGGATTTGAACTACAAAGACAGCATAATGAACAAATTTAACAAATATTCTGAAGAAATGAGCATGAGTAGCGAAGCGTTTAGAAATTACGAAAATCTTTTAAATGATTGATCGATCAGGTCTCTCCGCATTATAATTTTTTATAGAAATTTTTAATGTCCCGAACTTTCGTCGTGTTCTCCGTATCCACCCAATCACCGTGGTAACAGTGCGAGTAGAGACGACTTCGTCGACGGGCGAGCGCGGTCACTTAAAAACTGATTTACAGACTATAACTTTTATGACAAAGTGACATGCACCATTATTTTCGTAGTCACTGCGCCACAACTCATCCGGACGTAAACGGTCGGCCGATTTATGGGGAAGGCCTTAATTTGAACCAGTTTATGATCGTTTAACTGCGCTGCCAACCTTTAATAACGAAATAATAATGGCGCGAAAGGTGGACGCGCGAACCTTGCCGATCGTAATTATTGAAATTAGCTTCGCTTTAACGCAGCAAACTATTAACTTTGTTGGTATACATAAACGTGGCCGTCGTTATTACGCGCATTATATCCCCCTGGTAATGTTTTTTCGATGGAATTGTTGCTAACTATAGTTGTTAGTAGACAGTCGTTTGAGTACCTATGTATGTACGAGGGATAAGCTGAAATTATCGAGAATAAAAAACACTGTTAATATTTTCTAGGATTTCATTTTAAATATGCTCCCTTCAGCAATGATACACTTGACCATTCTTTCTTTCCACTGTTTAAAAGCTGCCAACCAATCTTCTTTCCGAATACTTGCAAAATAAGCGTGAACTGCGGTATCAATCTCTTCTTCAGAAGAAAACCTTCTGCCTCGCAACTTCGTTTAAGCCCAAGAAATAGCCAAATGTCACACATTGCTAAATCAGGTGAGTACGGCGGATGTTCTATAACTTTTATATTTTTTCAGCCAAAAACTGGAGAGTTGAAAATGTCTGAATGGACGATGCATTGTCATGGTCAAGCATAATTCCCTTTTATGGATCCCTATTGAACACTTCAGACAAACATTTTTCAGTGTATCATTTAGCTGTAACTGTCTTTTGTCCATCTTGCTGAATTGCATTTCATAACCCCGTACTTCTGAAGAATACCGGGTACAGGACCTTTTTCATAGCTCGCAGCTTTTTAATCATTGTAGGAGTTTTCTCATCTCTATGAATCCATACACGAGTCTCTTGGCGGGTAGGAAGGTCGAAAAAGGGAATATAATTTTCGTCATCTGTCACTATTTTGGAAAAAGTTGGTGCCCGCCATTACTTAATAAATTTCAAGTTTCATGGCAAATCACACACGTTCTGATTTTTGGAAGTCAGAAAAGCGATACGGCACATAATGACTTACCACTTTTTTAATGCAGGTGATCGTGTATGATTGCTTTAACAGCCGAGGATCCAGTCTTGAATTGATGCTCTATTACCGCATAAATGGCTTTAGTGTCCTCTGCGATTGTTTTTTTAATACCAGCAATATTTTTGGCGGTAACAGCCGTGGGAAGACGCCCTGTTCCTTTTTGGTACTGGACAGAATTCCTTCCTCCTTCAAATTCCTTATACCATCGATTAATTGCAGCCAAGGAAGGTACTTGTTCACTAAAAACTGCATCTAGACTCTCTTTGCACTAATATGCCTTGTTTTATTGACCTATTAGTGGTAGATCTCTATCATATAAGATAAGTATAAAAGGTCACGAAATATATATATATATATATACATCTAATATGCGCTGAAACCTCTTTTAAAATCATAGTAAATTATGATGATACGAAAGCGCTCTCTGGTTATTTCTATGTTAATTTACTTTTAAAAAATAAGTAGTTGAGTTATAACGAACGTAACTTTAACAACTAAACGTCAAATGAGTTGCTCTAAATAAACACTGTGTGACTGTTTTTCACAGTGTACTAGATTTTCTTATTCTCAATAAATTCACTCGTATAGGTATTTGAGTATTACTTTGGAATAGCGAGGAACTAACTGAACGTTCGAAGTTGATCGCTTGTGATCAATTGGGATTTTGTGGAATCAATTTAGATTAGATGCATTATAGATTTGATTACCTTCTTATGAAGCTGACAAGGATTTCTGAAATTTTGTAAATTTGGATTTGTTACGTTTCTATTTCGTAGGAGGAACATATAAAATCGTTCTTCTTTTGTACTGGTCTCGCCTTTTTCACGCAATATAAAACATAAAATATTTAAATTTTATTCGAGAGCCAGCTCGGGTACGTCAACCTGAAAACGTTTTCCCTGATAAAATATATGACATACATGCGCATATATAACACATTTTATTTATGTAATCCGTTCTCGAAAATTTCGATCACGTTTGCCATAACTGAAATATATTTTCGACTTCGGTCTCACATATTAAACGGGACCTTTTTTCGTTTTGCCCACAGACCATTCGTATGAACCTATCGAAAGTTCATACATGCATGCCTGCGTAGTACGAGGAAGTAAACGCGACCGATGCATATTAGTTCACGTAGTAAAAATAGCCCCACCGATCAGCGATGCAGGTCGCGATTTGTGCACTACATAATAAATAAACAGTAATAATATTCAGGGAGTGCCACCGCCCATAGCCGATGCAGATATGAATGACGTAGGAGAAGATACCGACGTATCGTGGGAACCGTACTTCTAGCTTATACATTCATACGTTGTACGTTACCGATTCTTCGTTGGAGGAAATTTAGTAGAACGAACGTTGTACATAAATTCATCGTTATGCATGTCTTATTCTACTGGTCCGTCGTAGTGTATCTAACCTGGTTTTTAAATAATGCTAAACTTCTTGGTACGTTCAGATACGTCCTCATTGGTAGTTACATACATATATTTACGAATCTGTTGTCAAAATCCAACAAGAAGTCATGATTTTTTATTGTCATTTGAAAGGCCATCGATAGAAAATGTTAACTGATACATGGATAAAAGAGTATGATGAACCCTCGTAACACCCAGTTGTGAGATTGCTTTGTTAATCGTAGGATGCTACACCGTACTGAAGAATCCTAATAAGGATGAGACCAGTCTACGATCAACAAAGCACAATTTCCTCTGCGACAATTATTGGCATATGCAACGCTGTCCTGCAGTGCAGCCATTGTACAACTTTCTGTGAGAGTTGCCTAAGAAATGAACCTCAGTGTAGGTTATTCATTGGAGAGTTATGTAGATGTTCTACCTTTTTATTCGTTTGTAATTTGGACTCTTTCAAGTAACGTTTTAACATTACCTTTTATTTGTTAACTGATAACTTTTTTGAAACAAAAACGAAAATTTGAACATGCATAAAACTAAAGTTATAACGTATTTTTTCTATGGACTTCGCTCGATGTCGATAGATCGCTATAAAAGGGAGCTGAAAGAACAGGGAGCATGAACAATTAAATAGTTCTCACCCAGCAAGCACATCAACGTATCTTAAGATATCTTCTAAAAAGGTTGCTGAAAGCATACAGAGATCTACTTCTAAAACGCTGGCATTAACTTCTCTCATCTAATTGAAACCAAGGAAACTCTGAGCTTCTTTAACTAAGAACAATTCGCCTGGTGGTATTTGAACTGATGCAGCTGGCCCCAAACATTGGCGCATAACGCAAAGTTTATCAATTAAGTCTAAGGAAACCACGGTATTGACGTTTGCAAAAGGAAAATACCTTCGTGATATCCAGGGATTTAGAGTATGTAAGATAAATAGATGTAAACACTTAGCACCAGACTTTTATTAAAACAATTCTTAAAGCCAGACACGCTTTATGACCCTATAGACAGTAATGGGCAGAAATAGTAAGTACCTGGTAATGCAGCAAGATTGCTACAGTCGCGATAATCTATGCCTCATGAATAATGAATGTTATGGCAATGAACATAACTCTGATAAACGTGCTGGGTAAGCTGCAAAAATTTGCACGCCAAAATCACGGAATCGTTAAAGACGATATCGACGAAAGCTATGGGGCTGCTCTCTAAACCTGGCGGTGAAAAATCAAGCCAATAACATGAAAATCAGCAACAGAGGCATCACTTCTACGACTTTAAAAGGAAGTGAGCACTTTGAAATTCTGCCAAATAGGAATAGGAAGTACACGGTGGGAATGCATTTTGATAGCATCAGCACTGTAATTGGCTTCAGAAACATTTTCAGGGCGGTTACACCTGTAAATAAAGAAGTACTGAAAAGAACCTTGAACATGAACCTCATATTTTTACTCGCATTACTAATTATACAGAGAGCAAGTTAAAAACAAGAAGAAAGTGAATAATATTCAATAGCCAAGCGGCTGCTAAAGCTATGAAGAACGTATAAATTAGGTTTAGAATTCTTGAGAAATGTAAGGATATAGTTTCATCTGACATTGAATGCTAGAGATTGGCATCTAGGTAGCCTTCGAAGTTAACAACACGAAAAATTGCTGCAAGAAAGCAAAATATCAAGAAGAAAAAGTAGTCAGTCTGCCAGTCCAGGCCATCAAACTGATATGGAGTAAGCTAGTTTAACTAAGAGGCACACTGCAGTCATTGAAATTTAAGTAGAGTGAGCTCATAATTCAACAAAACCTTGTTCTTTTTCAACTTTTAAGTTTAACAAATTACAATATGACTAGAGAATAGAGGTTATTGCGCATTGAAAATTCTAACTAAATTCACTCTGTATTTAAAGAACCAAAAAGAAAAGTAATGTTGTTTTAAATTGACTGCCCAACCAATTCTACTAATGGTAGGGATGAGTTTTTGGCTAACTATCGAAAATGATAGGAGGATCTCCCCGTGAAAGTCAACCACCAATTTTCAGTACGGACCATGGCTATCATATTTGAGTACATCGCAAGGGGGCAGCATTCAAACTTCTACAAGATTTGCATCTAAGTGATACCGTTTTTGATACCCATCACCTGACATTTGAATACATCGTGGCTCTCATATTTGATAGTCAAAGTCTCAACGAAAACATCACTGGCTATTAAATATGATAGCCATTGCGGTTGATGTGTTAAACAGAAAAATAGCAGCGTTAAAAGGATAGTCAAACATGAAGCTTGAGTTTGGAAGATCTTGCAGTGTGACACATTGACAGCGGCCAAAACTTATTAGATAAACAGCTGATGATATATTCCGTCATACTAAGCAATGGTAGTTCTATTGGTCACATTCAATTTCATTTTGGGAAAGAACACCTCAATCATCTTGAAAGAAACAAGTTTGGTGTCTACAACGGTTTCTAACAAATTATAGGAGCTATACCATCAAATATATTAAAATATCCGTTTTCGTATTGGATACTACTTTTTGTAGGACAAAAAATTATAAATTGAAAACAACAGCTGCTTATGGCCACGTAAAATGTATTTCCAACATAATTTATTAACGAATGCAAATCGAACGATAAACTTCAATTTGTCCAAACACTTTATTATAATCGGCCGATAAAACTAATCTATTTATTATTACCGTGCATTAGCGCAATTATTCAAATGGAGCGATAAACTCACGGAAAAAATAAATCGGTGTCAGCGCGCATTACGCATTCAACAGTGCAGTCATAACCCAGAAGCACTCGGCGTGCTTATACATATATGTAGGCTCGAATTACCTACCGATATAGGCGTTCAAATACATTAAAATCGGTAAAAATGTACATTTATTTTCGAGACGAAGACGGAATTCATTTAAATTTGTAATTTCATTTTTAACTAACTGTATACACGCTCGACGACCGGACTCATTGTTATTCCAGCCGTCGATTCCATTTTGAGGTAAAATTATAATACGCGGCCGCAGACAGCAACGGTGAGAGAAATCATTAAAAGGTACCTATCTGGAAGGCGGCGACATTAATATGTAAACCATCGGTAAATTTTATTCTAACAGGAACGGACTAGCGTATTTTCTTGAAAAGGTCGACGTCGAAGAAGCGACGAAAGCACCATTAACAATAAGTTCCGCTAATTTGGTTTGTAAAATTGATAAATCCGACAATCTTACAAGAAAACATGGTAACATTCATTATAAATCAAAACCATTTAAGGAAATGGGTATAGAGATAGTGTTAAAGCATTAAAGAAGTTTACTGCAGACAAAGATCTACTTATATAGACTGTATGCAGACCATTTAGGTCCACAGCCTCGCGATTTCTCTCTAATTCTTTCCATCTTTTTTCCTTCCAGTTCTGGAATTTTTTGTCTTTTAGCTTTGCCTCCAGCGTTTTCTAGGTCTTCTCTCTTTGTAGCCTCTGGTACCTTCCATGTTACATCCTCTACGTCTCGTTCTTGTTTCATTCTTCCTAAATGCCCAAACCAATTGCATTCTTCTTGCTTAAACAGTTCATACAATTCTGCCTCTGTCCTTCGTTTCCATCCTAGCTCGGTCTGCTTACCTCCGAAAATTCTTCTCAGAATTTCTCTTTCTTAAATATCTAGTTTTTGTTCTGATTTGTTAGACATTATCCAAGTTTCACATGCGTAATTAGAGTGGGTCTCAAAATAGATTTGCAGACCCTTACTTTTGTTTTTCTTGACACTTTCTTCTATTTCATAATTCTACTTAAACCATCTGCACATTTTCTTCGCGATCCTCAAGTGCCACTTCTGTTTCTTCTTGCCATTTATTCCTGAGCAGTACTCTCAGATACATAAAACCTTCTATATCCTCAAAGTCTGTCAGTGTGCCATCTTGTCTATGTAAATTGAACGTGGTTAGTTAGTTAGTTTTATTTCCGCATTTATTCTTCATTTCCATGAATTTCCTCCTTTTTTGGTGTCGAACTCTTGGCCTATTTGTTCCGCCTCCTTCATCAGTTGTTTCGTTATTTCTTCCAGTACTGGTCTATTTCTTGCTATTAAGACCACATCGTCCGCATAAACCAAGCACTGGTGACTCCTGTTAAATATGGTGCCTTTACTGTTTATAGCACTCTTTCTTATTACACTTTCCAATGCCAAGTTAAACAGGGTTGTTGATAGTGATATCTCTGTAGTGTTCACGGGCTGTTTTTTCACCTTTCTTATAAATAAGTATTATAGTTGCTTTTCCCCATATCTCCGGCATTTCCTCGATTTCCCAAATTTGCAACAATAAACTATAAAGTTCTTCTTGTGGTTTCTCTCCTTCAAAGATCTGCTTATGTAGGTTTAAACATTCAGATAATGTTGAAGGTGTCAATATAGGACAAATATCAATACTTCTCTTCTTAAGATCCAAATCACTTTTACTAGTTTTACAGCGGCGTATATTCGGAATAGGATATGGTGTAGAATAGAACTGATAGATCAGATTTAGTTGATCGCAAACAGTAGACGGATCCTTAGGTGGTTACAAGGGCTCGTTACTGGTAAGTCCTGTTGATGCGAGTTCCACGGAAACATATCAAATTTTAGTATAAGATCTACAGAATCACCTCTCACGTCTTTTTGACGGAAAATTGATTGATTGCCTAATAGCCGACGAAAAAATTCAATGGTTTCATTGGATCGTGGATTAAGACTACCAACTAATGAGAAGACGATGTCGTGGAAACACAATACGAAAATGACAGCTCGTCCACAAAGTTTCAAATCTTTTTGAATTGTTCATAGTCTGCATTGTCTGTAATTCAATAACTGGTTCTGGCTTTTTATGCGAAGCAGTCCTTCTGTAGGTAAGATTATGCGTGTGTCTAGGTACTTCAAAAATATGTTGTTTTGCGTGATTCATCCGATGTTTTTATTTCACTCCTTCGTTGAGTTGGCTCTCGATGTGGAAAAGTATTTGTTAAAATTACTGTTCTAAATCCACCCCTGTTCTTTAAAACTAACATACAGACGGATGGGTCATTTACATACTTTCGATGCATTCTAAAGGCATAATTTTCCATTCTCATATTCGATCGTGTTATCGGGGCGTGTTAAACGACCATCATCTAGTATCGACTTTTCTAATGACATTAGAATGCCAATCATACGCATTCTCGAATGCTCTGCACATTCTACGGGACGCGCAATGTTGGTACCGCACGCAGTCGTAATTAATTCATTCATATTTCTTGGGTGTTTCTGCTTCCTTCTGCGTCGACGAAGGAGGACGACGGTGGCGGCGGCGGCGACGCGCCGGACGACACGCCGGCAGGCGACAGGCGCTACGCACTCGCGGGTGCATGCAGGCATGTGTTTTTTCTAATGCGTCGGGTAAATATGAATATGTATGGGAGATTAGAAGGCCTGATGCTCGGTTATGTTGGTAGATAGATATATGCACTTTGTTGATACGCAACATATTTCTACCATCAAGAATTGTTTATGGCGGTTACGTGCGTGCATTCGATATGAGTTGCACGGTGTTTCTTTGAGATATGGGATTCGCAACGAATAATTCGATTTTACCGTTGTACACGACAAAGGAGTTATGGTATTGACTTTAATGGAATTTCGCTGAACTTATACCGGCGTTTATTATAGCGTCAATGCAAGTATCGCATTTGGTACCGCGCAAGAATAATGCAGTTTTCCTTAAAAAGATACAAAACAACGTTCAAATTGTGTTTCGTTTTGTTGGCATAAGACTTCAATCTTAAGGGGATTTTAGTGTGAATGACAGAGCAATCAGCTATTTACTAAAGCTTTTGCCTACATAGTTCTGATGGAGGCTCTCCTGTTTCGGTCGACCTGATGTCTATCTTTGGATTAAACGAAGGTTGGTATTATTTTCTCCTGTGCACACAATATTTGTTGAAAAAATTAGCGGTTGATTTTTGCGTATGTCACTCTTGGAAGGATGGATTATTAGCTAATCACACCTTTCGTGATTCAATGGTTAACAATTTGTGAAAAAGTTGAGGAATAGGAATCACCATATAGGTCCCATCCAATTTAAAGGAAGAAAAAGTAGCTTAAATCTTCTCCTATCAGATAATAACAGATAAAAAATAAAGTCCAATTGGTTGCTGTAATCAAATTAATCTGATGTTCATATTACACTGATCAAAACAACGGATACGTCTAAAAACCATTGGCAGAAGAGAATAGTGGTTTCACTGACTTTTAGAAACATTGCTTCCAAGCTATTGGACATTTGTAATCCAGAAACCAAATGCACCACTGCGCTCTAACATATTTCCACAAACTTGTACACGGTTGTCGTTGGTAGGTACAAAAGTAAGCTTCGCTGCATATTTCGTTATATCCGAAATTGTCGTCTTCTTGCATAGTAAAGGTGAGCTCCTTTGTGAATTCAAGTCAACAACGAAGCGCCTCACGATTTATCGGAATTGCAGGTTGATAGAACCGTAGGTCAACTCGAAGGTGGGACGTACACACAAAAAGTGGCTCAATTGGTTAGTGTTATCCAAACTGTGATTTCAAGGGAAGACATCGTATTTCGTAAACCGAAGATGTTAGACGAAAACGCGGATAAGATCGGCCCTCAACAACAACGCACCGAGACGGCGGTATCCTGCACCAAACAACCGTGAAAATTGCAGTTTAAACGAAACCCAATTGCTAAGTGAATTTGCTGCTGATATCCAAAGGTGGCGGCAGCATAAACTATAACAAATCGGCTACATGGGCTATATACATACATGAAGACTAATAGTGTATCTGCCACTTATTGTTAGCAGTTATGACAGCAACGTTCGCAGAATGTGGGCAGAGGCGTTAATAGTCTGGAACGTGATGATTAGAGGCACGTATTGTTTAGTTATGAATCACGATTCACTCTTTGACCAGACAATAGGCAAACTTTGAATTGGTGTGACTTTGGAATCTGAAATAAGTCATAATTTGTTGAAGGCGGAAGTGTGGTAGTATAAGACGAATCAATTGTTGGAGGCTATAAGCATCTTCATTTCATTTCATTATGGATGGTCTTTTTAATACCTACAGGTATAGCAATGAATTTCTACAACTGTTCTTCTTTATGCTGGAATATATAGTAGGAGAATGATTGATTTTGATGGGTGCCCCTTAACATCTAGCTCGCATTGTTGATAAGTGGTTAGATCAAATTCTCTTGACGATAATGCAATTGAACATGCCTAGGATGCGTTACGAAAACGCGTTGCTGCAGGAAATAAGCCTATTTGTATTCGGAACTGTAAATGAATTACGCAAGAATTGTTTAATAC
This sequence comes from Chrysina gloriosa, assembly GCA_038088585.1. NCBI lineage: Eukaryota > Metazoa > Arthropoda > Insecta > Coleoptera > Scarabaeidae > Chrysina > Chrysina gloriosa. Next base: position 16,551,962 of record CM076089.1, on the reverse strand, counting down.
TTTGGTTGGGTCTAGGCTTGCCAGATGCACAGCTTTTCTCACGGTTGGTGGTAATCGCACCTAATATCACGTTCTTGTTGTGTCTCCAATTAGGAATCAATGTATAAGATCTTTGTTAATAGTTTATACACTACATCGTGCGTATTTCTAATTTTGAAGTAAGCAATAACAAAATAAAACAAACATGTCGTATGATGTTAACGGTTAACAAGCTTGAAATTGGCTTTTATGTTATTTAATAACAAAGCTGTGTTTTCCTACAAGCCATGGTCGGTTTGAAATATTCAAACAAAGACATTCTTTACATAATCTAAGATTGACAGGTGAACAACCGTCTGCTGATTCAGGCGCAATGCAACAATGTCCGGCAAAATTTGCTGAGATTATAGGTGATGAGTTCGGGTTATTTTGGAAAAAAATGTCAGAAAGAACTTATTTGGCTAAAGCTCACTGATTTGAGAGCTAGTGGTCATAAAGCAGCAAAAGGTCATATACCAGTTCTCTTCTGCAGCAACGCTTCAAGTGATCATATAATGAAACCATTGGTTATTAACAAATCAAAAACGCCGCCCTCATTTAAAGGAATAAACATCAACAACCTTCCCATTTATTGGATGGTCAATAAGAAAGCTTGGATTACTGCCACACTTTTTAATGAATGGTTTCATAACTTTCTTTGTCCCAGACGTCAAACGACACTTAAGTAAAAAGGGGTTGCTTTCTACGGCCCTTCTTTTAATTGATAATGCACCAAGCCATCCTCAAGATTTACAACACGAAAATGTGCAAGCCGTTAGATCAATGAATAATTTCGACTTTTAAAGCACTGTACATCAAGCGAACTTCCAGGTATACTTTAGGACAAATGGAAAATGATGGATCTCTCCCAATTGAGGATACTTGTATAAAATTTACAATCTTAGATTATGTTAAGCATGTTGGAGTGTCATATACCGAGATCAAGCAATCAACGCTCAATGCCTGATGGGAAAAATTATGGCGAGAAGTAGTTGTAGATGAGAATTCTACATTACCACTGGAGCATGAATATTGTCAGATAACGGAGATGGCGCATACAATGGAAGGAGACAGTTTCGAGAATTCTCCCGAGGTAGATATTGTAGAACTATTGGCGGACAAAGAACTAGATGAGGATGATTTAGTTGACATGATTAATGAAACAAATAACCGCGACAGCGATGAGGAGGACTCTGAACCAGTTAGGTTCACAGCAAAAGTCATCCGGGAAGGACGTGAATCAGGGCGAAAATAGGATCATCATTTTCTACAAAGTGATAATAATAATAATAATAATAATAATAATCATCATCATTTATTGTCCAATAGTTATGAACCAATTACAGGACAAACTAAAGTAGGATACATACTAAAACAGTATCTTGTATCTAATTATAAAAAAGGAAACAAACATCCTTATTATTATATTTGATTGATGTTGTTCCAAAATATATCGCTGTAATATACGATACAATACGATTTATTTGTTACAATAGTGTACAATTACACTAAAATATAGAGTACTTGCCTTGTCATATAAATTCGCACATCTACACATTGTTGTTAGTGTTGTCTTCTGCAGCAAATTTGTCTTTGGAAATGGGAGCGCAAACGTCGATGTATAGCGTGATAAAGTCTTTGGGATATGATTAAATTTTCAAGAAGGCGCGAAGCACTGTTTTTTTTTTGTGCGAGACAAAGATTTTTGGTCCCGTACAAAGATTTTTAGCGTCTTTGTACATTGTACAAAGATATTTTTTGGGTAGTTCAGTTACCATTATTATGTTGTACAAACTAAAAATCTCTCGTACAAAGATCTTTTTCGATCTTTGTACATGTACAAAGAGGTTCCTACAAAAAAGCAGTGGCCCGCCTCGAAGCATCAATAAATCCGTGCACCAGTTTCCAAACAAAACTAGCCCCATGAGTTTCACGGCGATGATGAAGTGAGTGTACACAATATATCCCAGATCGAGTGAGATGACATGGATGGGGAAGCTGCAAAACATATCCATCTAACCAAACTTATATCTTCAATAATAAAAAACTTGCACATGTAATTCCATTCGATCTGAGAAACACTGTATATACAAATTAAAACAACTTAAAACGTTTCCAATGACATTTATTTAAATGCATTATCTCCAGCCAATTTCTACCATAATTTCCTTCCTTCGCATTGCGTGGACAAAAGATGGTTTATCTGATTCATCTCTCTTTCGCATTACACGGAGGAGTTTCCTGCGACTCCCAGTTTACCGCCGCGTATAAAGAGATCCACAGTCGCGCGCGTGGTACCGAGTTCCCTTTATCTTTGACGCGGCGGTCCATTAGAATAAGCTGCGCCTCGATAAAACATAATAGAAAGCTCCGGAAGATACGATCTGCGCACTTTTATCCTAAGTAGTACGGCCTACTGCCCGTACCACTTGTTTACACGAGACTTTAACAGGGGTATTATGCGTTATTATAGCAGCGGCGGCGCGGCGGGAGCAACAACGTACATATATGAACACGACTTCCGCGCTTATCTTCATCAGATCGAATATGCATTAAATTGTTGTTATTGTTGGGCGATGACGGCTCGCGATTAGAACCGATACGTAAAGGGGGCAATAAGCTGTTAATTTATGACGTTGAAGGCTACGTACAACGGAGAAAAATATGCAAGGCAATAAATTACTTTTCCATCTCTCATCATCATTTATGACAATGAGGGGATTAACTACTTTAGGTAGTTCTTTTGTATCTGTTGGGTTTTGCTATTTAAGTCTACCAGTTTTGTTTGCACCCCATCTATGACAGTTTGCAAAGAAAATTTTAATGCTGATTTTATTTGGCCTCATTCGTCCAGGCCAGCTTCAACTGTTGCGAAAACAAACAAACTGATGACAGAGTTCGTCGTATTCAAAATGGTTTAGTCATGACTTGAAGATATCTGAATGTCACGAAGTTTATTTCTATAGTCTCCGGTGTTATCCTGTTATTTCCAGCCTTTTTATTTCGCATAACGACGTTAATATTTTCCGATACGTCGACAACACGTGTCCTATCCATTACTGGATTACCTAGGTGGGTATTATATAGACGCGTATACGTTTTCGCGTAGTAGACGTGTGCGTGTATCTGTTCTGGCCGAATGACAGCTGCAACGTGACGGGCCGAGACACCGCGTCCCTTAGACTCACAAATCTCCCGCTTCTCATTGTTTCCCCGGGTTAAAACAACACAGATTTCGACATATTTACGAGGCACGTATAGCTCGCGCTTCGCAGACCCGCTGGTCTGCTCTGAAAGAAGCTCCGTCCCGGTTTCTAATATGCGTTTAGACGTCGTTCATCGCGCTTTCGGACGACAAGGATGACGGTAAAAATACCTTAGGATGCTTCTTCTTCTTCTGCTTCGATTAATTACAGATAGCCATTGTTTATATTTTCGGTACACGCGCGCCTGCCTGTTGAGTTTATCTTTGCGGCCGCGTCCGTGCAAGTGCACGAGTGTGTGTGGATGTTAAAACTTAGCGCATTCGGACGTCTGCTGAGGCTCAACCGGCCGACCGACGTTCGTTGTAAGCGATGCACATGTCATTTCTGTAGCTCGCAATAATAGTGCGTCTGCTTTGTGTTCGGTCGATATAAATATGCGGAGATTTGGTTATGCGCGTGTTTAATGTGCGAAATTAATGCGTCGGATTAAATCGCATCGCGATGTTTATTATCGCTAGATCTATTTAAATAACTGGCGAAGCAGAACGCAGAACAATACGAATAATTGTACAAATATATGAGTAAACCGGGATTAAAATAAAAGCTGCGCGTATACACCCTCTGTCCCAAAAGTAACCGCAATGCGTCTATAAATCAGAAACCAGTGGCGTCATCTCTTGATAGTTGATTGACTATTGTAGTGGGACTCTTCCTTACCAACCTGACAAATTTTCATGACATTTGGTGCACAGTCAGCTGATACATCACGCATCCTGTGAGAGTGTTTTTCGTAAACGGTCAGAAAATGAGTCACGAACAACGAGTCAATATTAAGTTTTGTTTTAAACTTGGAAAAACTGCAACCGAGACGTATGAAATGCTGCAAATTGTTTATGGCGACGATTGTTTGTCGAAGAGGCAAGTGTTCGAGTGGCATCGACGATTTCGTAAAGGCAGAGAAGATGTTAACGATGACGAAAGAGCCGGTCGTCCTTCGACAACTTTGGCCGAGGCAAATGTGGAAAGTGGAAGTGCGCGAATTTGTGAAAATTTCGAAGAAATCGTCAGTGAGATTTATGGAAATGGAGCTTGGCATCCCTAAAACAACTATTCAGCGCATTTTGACTGAAACCCTTGGTTTGAAGAAAGTCAATTCGAAGTTTGTTCCGCACAAATTGACCGACGACCAAGAAACGCTTCGAATCGAACACTCCAAAGACATTATTGCACGAGCCCGTGCAGATGAAAACTTCTTGAAAACGATTGTGACTGGTGACGAGACGTGGTGCTTTCAATACGAACCAGAAAGCAAACGTCAAAGCGCAGAGTGGAGGTCACCAGAAGAAGGAAATCCGAAAAAATCACGAATGGAGAAGTTGAAAATCAAGTCAATGCTGATTTCATTCTACGATTCGAAGGGAATTATCCATAAGGAGTTCGTTCCATACGGCTCAACGGTTAATGGTGCATATTACCTCGATGTTATGAGGCGTTTGCTGGGTCGCATTCGTCGTGTTCGGCCCGAATATCGCGAGCCAGGCAGCTGGAGATTACTGCACGATAACGCACCGTGTCATCGAGCAACGATTGTCACCGATTTTTTGGCGAAAAATGAAATATATTCGATACAGCACCCACCGTATTCGCCTGATCTGTCCCCATGCGATTATTTCCTGTTCCCTCGTCTTCATTTGAAGCAGAAAGGAGTTCGTTATGCATCCGTAGACGCCATTCAAAGATCGACGACCGGCATCCTAAAGGCTATCCCAGAGATCGACATGAAAAAGTTGTTTGAAGCACTCGTTGACCGTGCAAATCGATGTATTGTAGCACATGGAGAATATTTCGAATAAATACAATGATTTTTGTGGACATAACATACATAGCGTGCTTTATTTCGAACTATTGCGGTTACTTTTGGGACAGAGGGTGTACATAAGTAATTTATCTTACACTTCATCAAGATTGAAAAGAACGAATAGAGGCGATAATGATTCATCCTGACGATCATTAAGTAGTGTGAACCGGACTGACGCTGTATGTTAACCTCAGCGTCAGTCCGGTTTATACAACTTATCATGAATTGTTTGTCGAAACTTAATGATGATACATGATGATAATAATTCTATGAGTGATAAGTTGCCAAAATATCGAAAAAGTTTCAGTATTTCTGAAGAAGCTGGCGCCGAAACGTTGGTATCAAATTCTGGAAAATCATTTTACTATATACGAGGGATGTTTTGTTCTTCCCTGAACCTCTTTCGCAGGCCACGGTATTTTTCAACAAATCTTTGGTTAGTTTTACCTATTTATTATCTGTTATATATTTAGATATTTAATGAAATTAAATGAAAAAATGAAATTAAAATTTACAAAATAAATACTGTAATCTCAAGCTCTTTTTGTGGTAGGCGGTATTTTGCTATAATAACCAGCGGATTTTGCTAAGGCACCGACACAAATATTATACAGTTGTATGACATATATTCTGCAAGAGGCGTGTTATTCCTCATCAAACTTAGGAAATGATGTATCTCTTAAGATATTCAATTCTCCATAAATATGGGTATTATCGAAGAATAATGTTCAAAAGAACAACTAGTCACAAAAGGATGAAGCAAATAAAATAGAAAGCATACCTCTAACGGAGTACCGAGTGAGGTATTAAAGGTGTCCTACTATGCAAGAGAACAATTGATATTGGTTATATCCCGCGAGGGTTACAGGGAGTCGCACATCAGAAACAATAAAAAACAATCAAAAACAACAATTTCAATAATTCTGGTAGGGCAAAGATCCATTTATAAAACGATGATTACTAAATCAAGATTACTCCTGGCAGTTCGATGAATGTTCTTTGGGAAAACAGCTCTTTAATACGTTGTCAAAAACCGGATATCAGTCTCGAGCTGTCAGGGAGCACGTACGGCAACTCATCATAAACGCTAATCGCTAACCACCGACCATTACCAGTCTTCTGTCGAATCAAACAACATAAAACAAACACGACGCCACAAAAAGGTAACACAAAGAGAATAGAATAGATAAATGTTTAGAAAAGAAAGGCACATTCCTGTGTTTGTTGTAATCTTCTCCTGTTTTTCTGTTTCCGTATTTTTCATCCCCTTTGTTCGTAATTTGACGAAATTTTATGTTCTTCAATTTGTGTTATTTAAAAAATATTTGTACATTCCTATTAATTTTCAAGTACATCCAGATTTACCCTAGATCGAACAATAGTGGTTCTAAACCATAACGTTCTTTCTATCTTTTTACAGTAAAATCATTAAATTTATTTCTCATTTGAATAATTTTCTTTCTTTTATAGGATAGGTATAAGGAACCCTTACATTAGTCGATGTGGCACTTAGTTCTCTCTCTCGCAGGTACTCGATTCACTTTCCAATCTCTCCTAGAACGAGAGCCGGAGGAAGATGAGTGGGATATAATAGAAATGTCGCTAGCTAAAGGATCGTTCTTATCAGGACCGACAGAGTACGTGGTATCAGACTCGAAAACCAGCATATCACACCACGACTGCAAAAACATCAGGAATTATCTATTAGATTTTATTTTGTCTCTTATTTTCCTAAAAGTGGTGGAGACAACAAGAAAGAGAAGTATTTCATAGGTCATTCAATGTGTGATGTGGGTGTTTCGGAATTGCTCGGCACTATTTTAGGGATTTATTCACCAGCGCGAAATAAACAAAACAATTTATATAAACACATGGCTCAAAATTATTTATTACCGAGATATTAAAAGTACGACGAATCCATGCTCCTGCGCCATGCCTTATTACATCAGGATCACCCTTGATAGTTGCTGCTGCTTCCACGATGCAATTCCTTAGCTCTCCTTGTGTGTCAATAGGCGTAGAATAAACAATAGACTTCACCCAGTTCCACACAAAGTAATCTAAAGGCGTTAGATCAGGAGATCGTGATAGCATAACAGGTCCGTTTCGACCAACCCATCGATTATCATATGTTAGGTTTAAATAATTAGTGACAATACGAGAAAAATGAGCAGAGGCACCGTCATGCACAAACCACATTCCCTGTCTATTGGCCATCGGAATGTCTTCTAGAAGGTCATACAGATGATTTTGCAAAAAATGCAAATAAGATATTCCTGAAAGCCTTGTTGGTAAAAAGAAGTGACCAATGAGATTGTTTCCAAGAAGACCACACCGGACAATTAATGGAAACGTATGATGGTAATGCCAAACTTCTCCCAAAAACACACTAAAAATATTATTTGTTCGTATTTGCGAACGTGGTGGGATATGAAATATTTTTTCCTTTTCAATATTGTAATTCAGTATGATTTATTGTGACTATTTTATTTGGTAGAAATAAACAGGTATTCAATTAAAAATAAATGGGCTGACCATCGATACTCTCTTTTTGGATGTAATTTATAATTGGAAATAATTTTAGAGCACGCATTTTCTCCTTAAATACTTGTTGAAAGGTGGAACTTTAACTATTTACAATAATAACGCCGATGGTAGATGATAGATAACCGACGCATTATGGCACCTTCCTGTATAGTGCAGACCTGACACCTAATCATGTTTTCCAGTTTTCACGTATAAAGGATAAGTAACGGGGTTTACTTTTGCATCGGTCGAAGAAGGGGTTTAACAATGAAATGAACATCCTAATGCGGGAGGATTGGAAAATATTTTGGAAACCGTTTCACTTATGCAAATATGCATAAACTGCAAAGGGCAATACCTTGAAAATAATAAATGGATGTGCTTTGTCAATATATTGTGTATTTCTTTACTAGGCTCAGTTAAAACAGGACAGCCCTAGTGTGTCATTTTGAAGTGACGTAGGACAAATAATTTTTTGGCGAAACAAAGATTTAATTCTAATTTGATTTCCCCATTTCCCCAACATAATCGTCACAATCGTCGGCATAATTCAGAATTGTGTGAACGGTCCCCCGCTATGTGATGAATGTAGTCTTTCATACTCATGGTTGAACTGCTGATTAAACTAAAGGAGAGATCGACGTATCACGTTCGGTGACAATTTCCATCGATAGATTTAATCGATCGAAGAACCAATTACTTATTAAACGACTTCCACCTAACTATTCCGGAAAATTCGTTCTGGTGAACGATCGACAGCACAAAATGCAACGTGCACGAATCCTATACCTACGACCAAATACGTACCCGTCTGTTCCATCTTATACCTACGGCAAATAGTAGAAAAAGTAAAAATAACAATAAACACAGGCCTCTCTTCGCCAGCTATACCGCAACATTCGATTCCGACAGTGTGAGCTCGTGTATGCGCGTGTTTACGCGCACCAAGGAAACGTAAATTACGACCCGAGTACAAATATATGCCTTGAATAGCTGTTAATGATTACTGCCCGTCGTTTTAGGACTATTAAAAGTATAATATTACTATTTGTGTTTTAAACGTATTTATGCTTTCGTATTGTAGTAGATACATACATGTATGTATGTACGCGGTGCCAGTTGATGCGCGAACGGAGATAGTTATTGCCTGATGATGGCGTTCTTTTTCTCTCCGTTCTTCTCTATTTTTATTTCTGTCCTTTCTTTGCGTCGTATATGTATATATGTGGCGATAATGCGAGTTGCATTTATGTGCAGTTTTCTAGAAGAAGTGTAAATGACCTATCGATATGAGTAGTACGTAGAAGCGACGGCCGCGGGGTCGGTTTATTTCTCTAAATGAACATTTAATGTGCGCGACACCTGTCCATAGTAAAAAATAATTAGCGAGAAATTGTTATGAAGAATGCTGATGATTACTGTTATTAAGACCACTTTTTCAATGAATTCTGTGTAGTAGCAAAATAGAGTTTTATTATAATATATATATGTGGACTCGGTAAATATGTGGTATGATAAATCATCTGTCTTCTGTCCTCTCTAATATAATATGACATTGTGAGTCTGCCAGTGCTAGTGGGAGAATCGTTCGGGCATTCCTTCATGCGATTTTGGTCGTTTTAAATGGCTGCTGCAATTGCAAATCTCACCGACTATGAACTGCGCGCCTTATCCGATTTCTGTATCTAAAGAACGTTAAGACTGCAGAGATTTATCGTAAACTTTGTTCCATTTATGGTGAAAATATGAGTAACAGTGTGACTAGAAGATGGTGCCGTATGTTTCGAGAAGGACGAAGTAATGGCCATGATGAAGAGCCGAGTGAAAAATCAACTGTTGTGATGCACAAACTTTTGGGTAATGTCGAAGAGAAAATTCATGAAAATCGGCGATTCACAATCGCCGAACTGAGTCACTTTTCCCTCAAATCGAGGGCCATGAAGAGCTGCTGGACAGTGTTACAGCATGCCTTCATTCAGAGGCGGCAGAGCTCTATGAGATCAATAAATCGCCCTCGTATATATTTACTACCGATAGAAATCGTGTTGGTAAACTCAAGTGGAATAATTATATTCTAACGATCTGGAATGTGAGTATAAACATTGCGTACCAATAACACACGTCAAAAATGAATTGATACCTAAACACGTAGGCCCGCCGTAAATTATGTACTTGAAAGGGACTGACCTGGACCTAACGATGACATGTATGGTTGATGTATCGTAGCGTACAATATGTGCATAGTTTTCGCACATCAATGCGTTAAGTTAACTTTGCTCGAGTATGTTGTATATCGTTCGAATAAACGATCGTGTTCTTTCTTTTGCAAATATGATATAAAATAAAAGAGCTTTCTTTTATAATAATTATTACTCTTTATTTATTGCCCTATCCCAACAAATCGAATCACTAAACCAGTAATAGATGCAATTCCAATTAATGTTTCGAAAAGATTAAACACGTCGATTTCATACGACTGGAAAATATTAAAGGGAGATCATCACCAGTGAAAAAGAATTGTCCGCAGTGACCGCACGAATGAAAACGACTCATCATCGCGTCCAGCTACCGAATACCCCAACGCTTACCTATGGGTATTTAAACGATGTTCGTACGAGGCGAATTCATTTCCATACGACAATGTGGTTATTAATTAATATTGTAACCATTGAATAGCCAGGCGAGCGGCGGTCAGCGTGAGATCGATTCCAATTTGTCGTTCTTATAATGCCGAGGAATATTATTTTCTATGGAGGGCGATGAAGAGAAAGAAGAAAAAAAAATTAAAGAAGTAGTCGACGACTAGTGGTCAATTCAGCAATGGAATTAATAAGTATTAAGCGATGATCGAAAGGTATTTCTAGGAACACGTTGTTAATTTGCGATAGGACATGAATGGATAAAAATAGTGAAAAGCACTGTTTTTCTTTTGTAGGAGCCTCCTAGCCTAGCCTAAGATTGGAAAAAGTCTTCGTACGGGAGATTTTTAGTTTGTACAACATAATAGTGGTAACGGAACTACCCAAAAGATCTACAAAGACGCTAAAAATCTTTGTATGGAGCCAAAGATCTTTGTCTTGTACAAAAAAAAACTGGTGAAAAGGAATAGGTCCTCTTGTTTTTACTTTTAGGTTAACCTTTAAGTATGAACGTGTAGCCTAACAGACTCCGCAACAGTTTTCGTTTCTTAGTTTCACACAATTCTCCCCGCTCCCTGCTCCCCGCGACTGAGCGGCTCAGTAGCTTCGGTTTTAGTATTAAAACGACAAACGAAGAAGGAGGTTGCGTCGTACGTTGTATAACACGTGAGTAATATTTATCGAAATATTGGTTGGACCCTGTCAGGCTGCACGTCCCCAGTTGTCCTATAAAATATATTTATGAAGTGTTCATGTCTTTTCGATCTTCTGGTGAAAAATGGCAGAAAATAGTATGGCAGGTTGTGTTCCCGTTGAAAACGACAATCACAATATTCACTTGAGCGGCTGGCAAGAAAAACATTACGAGTAACGGATCCATCTTTCGAAGAAGAAGTCACTACGTTGCTGCACGCTTCAGATGACTCGAATAATGAGAAAGATATCGAATAGATTTTGACATCCGAGTTATAACTGATACGTTACAATAAGTGGACGAGCATGAAGATGTGAATGGATGTCAGGACCTTGAAGAAGAAGTCGAAAATGACAGTTCAGGGACTACGCCTCTGTCAGAATTACGATCCAACTTTTATTACGGAAAAAATCGCTATAACTGGACAAAGACACCTCCTTCTGCTAGAGAGTTCGTACACCTCAACATATTGCATCTCGTGCTGTTTGTTCGAAGTTAACGGCTGACGATGAGAAAGATCTTTTATGCATCTCGAATAAGCTCTATGATGATGAAATGCTCCAACAAAGTATGGCCATGGACGAATGTGAAAATTTGTAGTTATAGGACCAAATTTGTGCCTCACGATAGACCGGAATTGAAAGAATTGGACATTGTTGAACTGAAAGGTTTCTTAGGTCTATTGTTTTATTCAGCTGTGTTGAAGTCAAACCGTGAAAACACATGTTACTTGTTCGCATTGGATGATGCAGGCTGTGAGATATTTAGATGCTGCATGTCAGAGACAAGATTTCTGATGGTTCTGTTGGGTCTTCGCCTTGACAATCCAAATGACCACGCTGAGAGAAAACAGACGATCTGCACCCCTGCGAAGCCGGACGGCGAACCACAACTTATCCTGAATTAGTGCTTTCCTTCGTGCTTCTATCATCTCACTCCTCTTTTCACATATTATGCATAACTGTCACTTTTCCAGGGCCCCGTTTAACCTGGGTCCGGGCATTTCCGGGCCCTTCGCCCAAATTGGCTCCGGGAATTTATTTTATTATTTAGATCCATAATACAAACTATATTGAGATTACTATCAATTATTTTAGTCTGACCTTCGCCAAATCCATTTAGGACCAGGAACCGAAGTTATAAGTAGGAAGGGCGCAATGTTACCTAACAATCTCGACCCGTACGTTTAAGGGGACGCTTGTGTACTTGTCATTGTATTCATTACCTTTAAGTACAGTTCTTTGTAATATTTTTTAAAAACTTTATCGAGATTTCTTCAATCGTTCCTGATCAGTCGCAGTAATTTTCGCAATGAACTCAATATATAACGTGTTTCTCCTTAAACAAGTTCCTTTATAGTACTGCCTATGGGTTGATAACGAATTCCACATGAAGATTCAAGCTCTACAAGTTTTCCCTTTGCCTCTTCTCGTTCCAGGAGGTAATTACTACTTTAAATGCGGTGGACTGTATGATCAGCTGTTGTTTTTTACCATTTGAAATGTACAAACATCCAAGTGTCAAGCCATATCAGCTAAGGAACGTAACTGTTCTCAATACTTACGAACTTAGGACAATCAGCTCTTACTTCTGAAACTAAACAATGAAGGAGTCGATCCACAAATTTATAATCGGATAATTTCTAACACGAAAGCTGTTTGTTCTTTGATAACTTCATAAGCATTCATTCCCGGATTTGATGTCATTTGAATAACAAATCGAAGAAGTTATGCTGTTGCAAAAACTGTGACGAAAACGCGCGATTTCATAATGCTGAATCACCAGCACTCAAGAAGGAGGCGACGTTGACCTCCGGCGCGATCTACACAGAAACGCAGGCATGTGTACGACGCGCATATAAAAACAAGGATGCTCCGATCAAAAAGGAAAGTTATTTCATGCTCGATAGGATTTAGCGCAAAAGGCGAGGTCGGATTACAATATGTCGCGGCGTGCAGGTGTCATTTCGAACTTCTAGGAAGGTTATGCTTTATGAACATCACCACCACCCAGTCAGCGCTACCACTACCAGTTTCTTCTTCTTCGTCTTCGTCCTCTTCCACTTCTCGTTCTTCTCTTCTGCGTATATACATATGTTGCACGTGTTTACCTGGTAAGTACATATGTATATATTTTCTGCGGAAACGCAAGAATGACAGTTATCATTAGTTAATATGGCCTTAAATCGAGCTGGCGCATTCATGGAAATATTCCGATAAATACTTTACAGTAAAGCTAATTAAACCGTATAGTAGAACAGTAATGTCGTAATATGCGGCACACTCTTCCACTTTTGTATCGACTACGGTTCATAAAATTCCTTGACGATCGGCGATGCTTCTGCTTTTTCTTCGTCTCGTTCCGAGTAAATAAATTATAAACGGAGACGAAGAATCGTCGTTCTATGTGGTATACTTTCTCCATGTTTTTTCATTTCTTGAACTGTGCGAATTCAATTCCGCTTTGGGCCGTACCATTCGAGTTTCTAGATTTTATAATTTATCGATTAAATTTATTGTTCTTGCAAGATCTTCGCTCTCTCTTCGTGCACCTCGTTCTAAGTCTTGACAATTAATGAATGCAAATATTAGTTCTATCCCTCCCGCTTCTTCGCTTTGTCGCCAGATTATGTATATCGTTCGTTATATACGGGTAGTATCATTTTCCCTAACTTTCCGCCGCTGGAACATTTATTAAGCGAGCTTAGCCGAAATTAGCATCAAGTTTCCATTCATCAGCGTGACGCGAAGTTATCAGTAAATAAGCGAGACCTCCCCCGTAAACGTCGGGGAACACCCTTGGCCATAACGGTTGCCGTTCGAGCGAGGGAAGATACCAGTCACCGAAACTGTTAGGTCGTCGGGCTAACATGATTTATTACGCGCGAAATGGCTATAATAACGTTAAACAAATTTACTGCATCGTAGGGTCGAAGCAGAAGCGGAGAAGAGAATATAGTTTTGCGTCGGTGCGTGATTTGCATATTGAAATTGACGGGAAACTTTTAACACTCTGTGGTTTGCCCGATGCGATCCCTTGACGTGAATACAACAATGTTTCTGAAAACAAATGATGGGTTCGGTATTGGTTTCTGTGTTAGAAGCTACATTAGAAGCTACTTAGCTCTCACGAATGCTTTTTTGACTTTTTTATCATTCTTGGCATATTTGCAATGCCTTTGCCTTCGAGAAAACAAAAGAAACGAAATTAAATGCGACCCGTCCACGTTTAATATTAATATGGAAGTTAAGATAAAACGGCCGTCCGTCCGTCCGGTCGACCCGTACACGTAGAAGGGGAACGTTTCTCGCACCGCACACAAAAAAACAAATAAATCACACCCGTCTTGACCGGCGTAGCTCATTAAAACTGAGCCGGCGACCGATTCCGGATAAAAATCGAACGTTTTAGGGTGACCGGATGCATTCAAAACATTACTAATATTTGCCTCAAAGCTAGAGCGTGATCCTAATTGAAAAAAAAAATTACAACGTGGTCTCAATAAAGCTGTGTACCTTATTATTTCATATTCATCTTATAGTTATCGAGGTGAAGACTATAGTGAAAAAGAATAAATCTGGTGTTTTACCTTTTCCTGTGAGCCGGACACGATGGCTATCGAGCACCTATTACACACGTTGTAAACCAGAAATTCTGCATCTTCTTGTAATTATTAAGTTCAGGTGCAAACATTAAAATATTTCGTTCAAAAGGAATATAGACACTTCAGCGTTAGCACGAGCACAATTCCTAATATCATGAAAGAGCTAAATTCTCCCGCTTATGATTCGATGAGGCACCTCGAAATAAGTTATAAATCGACTCGACCGTTCATCCGTTTCATTTTTCCCGGTAAATACCGCCGCCATGGTTGATTAGTGTCTGTATCGGAGATGCACACAAGGAAATTTCCATCGCGCCTCATAAAGGGCAAAAATCAAGCGTGACAGCGAGTTATCATCATCGACCGCTATTCCGAAAAAACCGCCGCATCACAGCGATTATTGTGAAAATTCTAAATACCGGCCGGATGATGACGGTCGCTGTCGCTTTAATATGCTCCGGCTGTGTACGTATGCATGTGCATGTGATACGAGAGAAGAAATAGACGCGCCTTACCTGCAGGTACTTCTTAAGTCGCCGCTTTATGAATGGTGACGAACGGTAGCCGCAGCCGGCATGACTAGGCGCGTTTCTCTCAGATGCACGGTCCCCTGCAGAACGCTGCCTTTATCATTTCGCAGATGTGGTAAATTATTAGCGAGATCGGCGAATTTCAAACGGATCGGGATAATTGTGTTTATCTTTTAATATCGTTTATATTTAACAAACTAACGATTTGAAAGCGAAATGGAGAAAAAGTATTTATTCCAGAATACCCTAATGTATTGCTTATACTGGCGATGTGACTAAACTGGAAAATATAATTAAAAATTTAGTGGAAACAGCGAAAAGTTATGGTTTGGTAGTAGATAATCAAAGATAAATATCATGAAAATAGGGAGGGGTAGGGGTTGTACAAGATTCGAAGTCTGTGGTAACTGTCATTAATAAACTACCATAAAAAGTGGAAGTCCACTGGAAATAACAATTACAGGCTGGAGTTCCAAAGAATTCGAAGATTGTTGAAAACTGACATCAAAGAAGCTTTTACTTCATATATTCACAGAACTGAAATGGATCTCATTACTGATCCAAGTTCCTCTTGGCATTTTGTGCGTTCGAAGCGAGGTGTTACTAGAATTCCTGGCAAGCTTTATGATTCCAATAGTGAATACAGTGATCCTCGGTCTGTGGTTCAAGCTTTTGCCACAGTCTTCTCCAGCGTTTTCTTACCGAAAATATCTGACACTATTCTACCTGACATTCTATCCAATTTACCGCCATTAAGTATATTATCGATTTCATCGGATGTGGTCATCCAGTGCATCAAGAGGCTAAAAAGGTATGGCAACTGCTGGTGATGACAATATCCCTTGCTTTTTAGTCAAAGACTGTGCCTATGTTTTTGCCGATCCACTATGTAAGATTTTCAATCTGGCCATTCGCACATCTGTATTTCCTGATGCTTGGAAAATAGCTAGGATATCACTAATTTTTAAGAACACAACTATAGGCCTGTTTCTATTATCCCCACTTTTGCCAAGGTGTTTGAAGTGTAGATTTTTAAGCACATCTCTTATGGTACTAGACCACATCTTTCTGTCGCACAACATGGGTTGATGTCACGAAGGTCTACCACAACGAATTTGGCGTTATTATCTCAGAAGATTGCTGAGACTGTTGATGCAGGCGGCCAACTAGACGTTATATATACTGATCTTTCCCGTGCGTTTGACTTGATTGATCATCGTGTTTTGTTGGAAAAGTTAAGTTCTTTTGGCATTACCCAATCGCTACTAGGTTTAATGAATTCATACCTTCAAAATAGTGTGAATTATGTTTATTATAATGGATACAAATCTGATCTTTTTTGTTCTACTTCTGGAGTACCCGAGGGGTCAAACTTAGGTCCTCTTCTGTTTAACATATTCATCGATGACCTTATCAGATCTATTGACTGTCCTATATTGGCCTATGCCGATGATATTAAGATATTCCATAGGATTGATTCCTTATCGGATGCTAGAATATTACAGTCAAATCTTAGCAAAGTCTATAGCTGGCGCTTATGTAATAAGTTAAAGTTAAACATAGACAAGTGCTCTTTCATATCTTTTTCTAAAAGTATTTCTAAAATTGAGTATAACTATACCATCAATCATATTAAGATTAACTATCAATCTCCAATAAAAGACTTGGGTGTGACGTTCGACGAGAAATTCACCTTTTCGAATCATCTCCTGAATGTAACAACTGCTGCATCGAAATCACTTGGATTTATTATCCGCACATGCAGAGATTTTGATAATATTGATACTATTAAGGCTCTTTTCTATGCCTATGCGAGGTCTAAGCTTGAGTATGCATCAATTGCTTGGTATCCATTCTATGATACTCAGATCAATCTGCTAGAGCGAATCCAACGCAAGTTTTTGAAATACCTTTCATATAGATGCGATGGTCGTTATCCTATGCGTGGTACGGACTATAATGACTTACTTCAGCGTCACGGTGTAGTCGCTCTTGCAGAAAGAAGGAAGAACATT
The DNA here is from genome assembly GCA_038088585.1 of Chrysina gloriosa. NCBI lineage: Eukaryota > Metazoa > Arthropoda > Insecta > Coleoptera > Scarabaeidae > Chrysina > Chrysina gloriosa. The sequence continues at coordinate 16,534,872 of CM076089.1, read as the reverse complement.
AGTGCTCTATTTATGCAGAATATTGTCGCTGGTAGGATTGATTCGCCGGATTGGCTGTTCAGGGTGGGTTTTTGGTGCCGCGTCTGGGATCAAGAACAGATCAGTTACTTCATATTCCTACTGCTAGGACTAATACATTGTTGAAGGCACCTTTAGTGCATTCAGCACGAAACTATGAGTTGTTTGGGTTGGATATGCCATGATTTTACATTTAATAATTTTATTTTGTTTTATGTTGAATACATTTATTTGATTTATTGATATAGTATTAACTATTGTTTCATTATTTTGTTTGTCCTATTTCGGATGTTATCTGTTGGGCACTTAATAAATATTATTACTATTATTATTATTATTAATGAAATGAATTTGTTTTTGGCCGTACCACACTGCCGCTTTCGAATACTCCAAATACGCATTTCGACAACCTATTGGTCATCTTCAGTGGAGACTACAAAGAAAAGAAAGCGTGACAAAATTTGGTTAGCAATGCTCTAAATGGATACATTTCGATACCGTTGCTATGATAAATATTGGTCGAGAAAAAATGATTTGTCAATTTGGGAAACACCGATAAGTTTGTAAATTACTGAAATTACTAATCTCACAAAAATGCTATCATTTTTCTAAAACAAATACTTCTATAAGTACTAAAATTGACAACAATCTAAATATTATTTTCTGGTGAGGCCAACGAACCCATGAGTTTTTCTCGCCCTGTACATTATGCTTTGTAAGTGTTACACTCTTAAAGTTGCTATAAATATTTATTTGTTAGTCCTATCATTTATTTAAATAGACAAAAATTAGAGAACAGGAACAATATAGAAGAAAGTTTAAAAAATCGAAGAAAAAAATAGAAAAAAAAGAGAAAATATGCTAAAAAAGGTATGGAAAGAATCTTAACTCCAGGAGAAAATCCTAATTTCCCAGCGAATTATAAATGCACGCAAACCAATTAGTTCAGTATATTTAGGACCTCGAACCTATTCGTCTAGTTCCAACTATAATACTTCTTGATAGTTTCGCTTTTGAAGGAAATCATACGATTGAAGTTTTTCCCTGATATCGAAATTTAGTCCAAATTACTACAATAGGCAATTTGTGCCGATTTTTACGTTCTTTGGGTCAAAATTATCCCAGTACTATTAATATCCATCGCGGTCATCGAGATGAGATCTTTCTCGTCTGAGAACACTACAGTTTTCCATTGCTCCATCTATTCCATGTGTTCTTGCCAAAGTCTTATTAAGTATACTATAGTGATTTGTTCTTCCCGTATGAAACACATTCCAGACCGTCTGGTCGATTTGTCGAGGTGTAATGTGTGATCTATGGATTTATTATGAACATGCCTAAGTAACATGATACCTTCATCGGGGGTCAACTGTGCAATGAATGAGGACTGAATTTTACGAATCTTGACAACGTGACCTCCTTTGGTTATACAATGTAACTTAATTTATTCGACCATCATGATCCAATATTAGGATTGGGTTTGAACAAAGCACCTGAAAAAAAAGATATATTAAAACACGAAAATTCAACGTAGTAAACGCGTACCTGTTTCTAAGCGGGAAAATGTAGAACATCTAAATATCGATCAACAGTACACTTATTTTTATTAAGAGCATCATCATCGATTATTTTGAGGATTGCTTACCGGATGTGATTGTTCCTCTGTATGCCCACTGTGAACTGGGGGTTTGACGAACGATACATCTGCAACAAAATAAAAACAGGTTAGATATCTTATATGCATTTCAAATAATCGTCTTTCTAGAAAAGAAGAGCACCCTAAATGAAGCGTAGTATGCGTATAGAGCTAAAAGATTAACACTAACAGGCTTAGTGAGTACGATAGAAAACTTAGTCGAACGTCATAGATAATAAAGAAGAATGCTGTTTGGTATGCTGCAATCTGTCGAAGGTATTCGATTGTCTGGGCCACTCTATTTTGCATGAGAAGTTGAACTCTTACGGCATCAGAAGGGCTGCATTTCAGCTAATGAACATTTGTATCAGTAGCTGAGAAGAAAAAGTTTAGTGGGGTGGAGTTATGCCAGGAACCAAAGTTACTAGACACAGAGCACCTCAGGGCTCAATTCTTGGTCTGCAATTGTTCGCCATTTATGTAAATGATCTTCTACAGAACATATATTGACACGCCACTTATCTTTATCCCGATGGAACAACGTTTATTGTGAAAGATTGTGAAGTGGACGACATGGTAGTACAAGCTAAAGACTGGCTTGGTGCCAATAAGTGGAAACTGAATGAGACAAGGATACCAACAAATACTTAAATTACTGAAGAATCGCTTGGAACATCAATGCTACCCTGATCTGGAACATACACGTTCAGTCAGTACAGAAGCAACTAGGATCAAACATCTCTTCGTCGTATTAGAATATTGGCAAGAACCGACGGTGGTGAAAGTGGTATAGTTTGCATAGTTGAATCATGTACACAAGAAACTAGAGCACTGTCAGTCTGAAACCAAACAGTCAGTTGTAGCAGTTTATTTAAAAATACAAAATACTTACCTTACTTCTTGTTATATCCTTATCTGCCTTTCGTATATTCATAATTCATAATATTACACCTTCCATGACGCGCGACACGTGCATGGCACCCGCACCAAACACACATCACCAAATCGATAGATTCAAAAGAGGCACAAATTATGATTTAAATGTAAAATGCATTGCATTATAGGATACGACAATTGGATCTGTCTCATTGTCAATGCTCAATGTCTGTTGTCTTTTATTCTGTGGACTAACTTTTTCCTAAAAATTCCGATTTCCAATACTATAATTAGGTTTTACTTGTGTGTTAATATTGTTTAGTATAGTCTCTTGTTTTTATATTTTATAATATGAACTTATTGTTCTGTATTACATCGATCACTCTAGGAAGATGATGAAAACTACAAATTCATTCTATAGAATGTATTACAATCTGACTCAAAAATAAGTATCTGCAGAATAAAAGGTGATTATGATAAAGATAAAAATGCTTACACAAACGAATGTCTTACTTTACAAAACGATTATTATCAGCGTGATATGGCCATTGCCAATAGTCGTAAAAATGTGCAAATATAAAAGAAAACTACAAAAAAAATGGTGAAACCAAAACGAATTAAAACATGAAATATAAAAAAGACACCAAACGGATAAAGCCTGCATGATTTAGCTTTTTAGATCTTCCAGATTTAACAGGAAAACTTCTTGGAGACTGGATTCTTGAGCCTGAGAATTTATGAAATCGCTCGGTATAAACACTTTTATGCACATACGAGTTACCATATACATTACATTTTACAGTACATTTTGTTGACTTTATTATGAGGAGTAAGACGTGTAGTGTGTGTTTTAGGTTATATTTCAAATTTCTAGGTACATTTTGAAAGAAGTCATATCTTGAAGATTAGTTCGCTTGAAATCTCCAATATTTTCGATTTGTAATCTAATAAAAACTGAAAATCAGAGCAAATAATATTGAAACTGAAATATTTGTCATCAATTAATGAATCTATTATTATTGGTTGATAAGTTTCAGGAATTGCTGTTATTTTTCCAAATACGGTACGTCGTTATGTTGGCAACTCTTTTATATCAATTAACTGCAAATGTTAAATCGACCTGTTAAATAGTATGGTTATGACAAACACTTAAGTCAAGTAACTTTTTGTGTCTTCAATATTGGATAAAAACGAAGTTCTAGCTGTCATTAAGTAGTTCCATTTTGAAGGGAAAACCGGAAAGGAAATCAAATTAAAGCTAGGTGCCGTTCTTGAGGATTCAGCATCTTCATTTGCCACCGTTTCTTTTTGGGTTTCGGAATTCAAGCGTGGCCGTACGTATACAAGTGATGAACCATGTTTGCCACCTCCGAAAACCGCTACCACGACAGAAATTAAGGAAAAAATCCATGACATGATTTTGACAAACCGTAGTAGTATTTTGTTTTCAATCTACCCTCGTAGATAGTTTCGTACGGTAAACTCCTTGACCATTTCCGATTCTAGTCACGGTATCTAACATAGTTACTACAGCATATAATTCCGGAAACAATCTCGTTAACGGTATCCTTTTTTTCAATACTTTGGGAAATTTTCGAAATTCGTGTTTTCTGTGTAAGCATCGCATATTTCCGTGCTCGTAAGAAATAAAGTCGACATTTCTCCTTATTTAACGTCCAAATCTCAATCGTGACTCCGTCTGAAACGAATTTAATAGCGCGAACGTGTACTTTAGAACCGTAAACTATAGTTCGAAAAACGAATATTATCGAAAACTACAAAGGAACGTCCCGACACGACATTTAGATCGGACATAAACCCCTCGAAATAGTTCTTAATAAAAAAGAGCGTTTCTATAACTATTAGCAGTCCATTAAACAAAACTGACATATGGAAACGATTCGATTTTAAAGCGTACATCACGCATAGATGCAGCACATACATAGATAGATATTTATTTATACCGGGTCCTCTTTTTCGGTTTTAACGATTGGAAACCATTTTCTTAATCTCTGCTCGAATGATGCAGATGTTGAGACCTCTATCGACGAAGATTCATATGTACGAAGAAAACACTGTCCGTTTTTACCTGATATGACGTTTAGTTTTTACGAATAAGCAATCCCACATAGATATATGACACTAGTAAAATTGAGGTGGTTATAAAATCGCCGAATTCCCTTCAGGTATGTACACGACGTGAAGAAGCATAACGAAGAGGTTCTAGAAATGACATTTATTGCGTAATAACAATGGAAGATACATAAAAACGGCAATAAAATCATCATCTCGTAGCTCTTATCTTTATTTGCGACAATACCGAATAGGAGGAATAATAAATTTTAGGTCATATACGAGGAAAAATAACAATAAAAATAGATAGAAAACGGCCATTCCGATATATTTACCTACCTGCCATTTTACGCCAAGTCACAAGGAGGAAGTACAACTTATTAACTCCTGCCGTGCTTTTGTTCCATCGCAATTTTTTGCCCGCTTCTAGGAAATGAAGAAAGAAAGATAAACAATAAGCGTTCTCTTTTCGTTCTGCTTACATCTATTGTTAAAAGAGGTATAAGTTACAGCAGGAAATCGACTTAATAATCGGATTTTGAAGGGTTTAATCGAATCAATCAGGACACGAAAATTGCTTGTATATCGATGGCATATTCGCATGACGAATTCGTAGAAATTCATTCACGATTTCGGGTAATATGAAGCAGAACTGTTGAGAGAAAGGCGTTTTATTCAAGCTTCTTTCCTAAATTCAATCAAATATTTCAAAACCAAAAATAATTACCGAATTGACTGAAAAGTAATGACGTTTCTTTTACTATACGAGGTTTCGTGGATATGTTTCTGCAATCGCATAGAACCACTGGTGTCAGCGTTGCACCATTATTAATTTAGTAGTTACCCGGAGAAAATGGAATAACTGCGGAAATGTTAAAAGTAGGGGGAGAAAACCTCGAAGAGTATAACCATATGATGATTCAAAAGATTTGGCAAGAAGAAACAATGCCAAGTAGATGGAGAGAATTATTGATCTACCCAATTAACAAGAACGTGTGTGAAAATTACAAAGGCATAGCCCTGATGGATGTTGTCTACAAAATAATAACAACGGCAATAAAAAATAAACCAAACAAATTGGTAGAACAGAAAATAGACTAGTACCAATGTGAGTTCCGGAGAAATAGATCAGTAATGGACCACATATTTGTCTTGCGAAAAACATATGGTTGGAAGGTAGTGGAGGGCCTCTGGAGGAGAAGGACAAACGAAGATCTGATGGAACTACATGGAGAACCATCCATAACTGGTATGGCGAGGGCTCAGAGGGTGAGATGGTTGGGCCATGTGGCGAGCATGGAGGAGGCGAGGGTAGCGAAGCAGGTATTGACGAGGGAAGTATCGGGGAGAAGAAGAAGAAGGCGACCGTGAATTAGGTGGAGAGGGACTTGAGGGAGATTGGAATAAGTGACTGGCGAAGGAGAACAATGGACAAACAAAACTGGGAAGGAATTTGTAACCAAGCCATGGGCCCTCTTGGCTCGCAGGGCTGAATAAATGTTTTTGCCCTTTTACACAAATTTTCCACCGCGTCTGGTATATGGGTAGTAATTTGTTTGTTCATTTTCATAAATTCTTCTTGTTAAGATTTACCGCGCCAATAGTTCGTAATGATTTTTTTAGATAAGCGATGACAAAGTGGCTTGAAGGAATGGCAAAAAGTAAAAGAATGGAAATTCAATAAGTTTTTGCTTCCTATAACAAATGCACTTTTCAATTAATTTTCAAGTATCGTTTAATTTCCACCATAATATTCCACGGTTAATTTTAATTCGTTTCGTCCTAACCTGCACCAGATCGATCCGTATTATATCGAAATCGTCACGAATCCGAGACAAAACGTATCCACATCTCGTACGGATGACATGCGTTTACGTCAACGACGGGTCCGTCTTAATATATGAGAGTCGCATTGACAGGTACAGGTATCGGTATCGAGAAAGATTTACGGCGCTTACAATTATTTCTTTTTATCGAAGCCAGAATTCGTCCGGCAGATAACTCGACAAGAAACGAACTTCACTCGAATTCTCGTCGTGCTTATTAAAATTTTCTCGATCGCTTTTAAGTTAGAACCATCTCTTAAAACGAATTAGTTTTCGACAATAACAAGAAAAATTACCCGGAAACGCGTAGTATGTTACGTTACGAAAACACCATTTCTTTCTTCCCGACTCATTACGACCGAGGAAGGAAGTCTCGGGTAAACAAAGACCGAAGAAGTGAGGATGGAAACGCAAGCACCGCCGCCACCATCGCCGCTGCCGGCACCGCCACCGCTATAATGTTTGGACAAACGGGTTAACTATAAATTAGGCTTGTCCCGGCATCTTATTACCTTATAACTCAAGACAAGGGTGTGGTAGAATCTAATTATCGCGCTCGAATCTATAAGCTTTGGTCGCCCGTTTGATTAGGGGTGCCATTCATTCCACCATAATACATAGGCAGGCGCTGCTCCGCGTATTGTAGACGCCTTCGAAATTGGACCTGGAGGTTAAATCGAGTCATTTCTTGAAAAGAATTAGATACTTAAAACGTCTGATAATGCGTAGAATTGGGGAAGAAGTTGGTTTTATTTTTATAAGAATCGTGTAAGAGAGAATTGGACTGCTACAAGTGGTAGTAACGAGACGAAGCATACCAGGAACATATTTGTAATTTCTTTAGAGGAAGTAAAAAATAAAACATATCTAGAATAGAGAATCCTCACAGAAAATATACTACATAGAAGGTGCATCCCAGATAGGTCAAAGAAGTGATTGCAAGATAGTTTCAAATAGAACAAGTAGAAAGCATATATAACGCAGTAAAAGAGCAAAAAGAATGTTCAAGTTAGAATATTAAAAGAAAAAGAAATAATGCAGTTTGAGGATGCTTTACCGAAGAAAGACTGGGCAATAAAAATGTCGCAAAATACACTTTGTTTGGAAATTATAGCAGAATATTGGACCTTTTCTGAAGCAGCATTTAAACTTTTCTTCGAGCTGGTTTCCTATCTTAAAGTGTTCCTGAAGTACGAAACCATCCAAATCGTTATCGCCCTTATTTGAATATTCGTGGTGGAATTGTGGCGCGTCTCTTTCTGTGTTCTACGTACGCGTCGGAGAGGGTAGTTTTCTCGGAGATCGTCGTTCCGGCCCGTGGTGGTCAGGCCACCTTAAACCAACACTTCCGCGGAGGCGGAAACTTTCCTCTTTCGTCGACATAGCCGCCACCGCCGCTCCTGCTAACTACATGCAAACTTGGGGAACGCTTTGACACCGTCATTAACTAGATATTCGACGCTAATTATTCGAGATGCCGACGTCCGCTACGGCTATCATTCGTGAAAATGCGCGTTCTCGTGTCTGTAGAAAACCGAGCGAAGGAGAGGAAGAGAGGACTTGTGAAATTTTGTTAGAGAGGAGAGAAGTTGGTGTAGGCGAATCGAGGAGATTCGCAATCGGCTTAAAGGGGAAAAGGGATTACCCTACTTAAAGTTTTCATATGAGTTGCGTGATTTCGGAGATGAATAAAATGTGGTGATCCGGTAAAGAACTAAATAAGAAAATATTAGAAATTGGCAAAGCGAGGCTTTCTTTAAAAATGAATTCACTAATTGCGTTTTTAGATATTTGAGTGCAATAAACGTACGAATTTTGCGGCCAAAGTAGCTTAGTTGGTACAGCACTAGGCTAGTTACTCGCAGGTGCTGAGTTACATTCTCATAGTCCTTGCTATAATATTAAGAAGAGGTATAACCTGAATAAACGGCGAGGAAAATAGATAAACTTCGGGAATTTTTATCTCAAACACTAATGTTTCAATTGGATCCAGATTTATTTTATTAGCAAATATGTACATTGAGGTATGTTTAGGATTTTCTTAAAATAAATTCGTTGACTGGAAGCGTCGTTATTGTGGCCAGCGTCAAACGTGTTGTTCGTTTACATGGCTTATAATGCCAAGGATTCTGGGCAGTCGGTTAATTTGAAAACGCAACGAATTCTGGAGATATAGTATACAGAGGAGTTCGCGAAAGTTTGTTAAGTCGGAACAAGATATGCAAACTAATGTAAATGTAGGGTATGAGGAATTAAATCGACTGGGAATGGAGACAACTAGTGAGAAAACCGTGCTGTTGATGATAGCTAAAGAACAAATAAAAGCAAGCTTAAAATGAAACAAGGAGACGATAAAACAAGTAGACGAGTACAAATATCTGGGATCGAAGATTAATGCAAAGGGAGCGATGGAACCCGAGATAAATAACGGGGTAACGAATGCAACAAGACTGTTTCATGGGCTGAACAGAAGTTTTATTAAAGAAAAGAAGTGAGCTTGGAAACAAACATTAGAGTGTTTTAAACAGTGTATGAGTGAGATACGATGTCTGCGAGTTAGAGGAGTGATTAGACGTGACCCTGCCAGAAATGAAATAATACGTACAGAGTGTAACACGCAACCGACATTGGATAAATTGGTAGAAAATCAGCTGAGCTGGTTTGAACATATGGTTAGAACGAAAGACGACAGAAAGGTGAAGAAGATGAGGAAAATGAGAATAGAAGAAAAGCGAAATAGAGGAAGACCGCTTAGATCCTGGAACAGCGAAGTTGGAAAAGCACTGGCAAGAAGAAACATAAGCATTGGAAGCAGGCAGAAATAGTGGCGAATAATGGAAAAGAGTAGAAGCGGCTGATAGCGCCGGAAGCCTCGACACCATGAGGTATAATGAGGGGGATTATGTGTGTATATATATCAGCACAAACAGGCCTTAATGGACTAAGGCTTGGATAGTCTTGTCCCATTTTTTCCTATCTTGGCCTAATGTTTTCCAATCTCGTAGCTTAAGTATCTGGAGATCCTTTTGCACCGTTTCCATCCATTTTTGACGCGGTAGCCCCCTTTTTCTCTTTGTACCTCCTATACCTTCCACCACACCATTAGGAGTTCTCCCCTCTTCTAGTCTAGCAATGTGTCCGAGACATCTTAATCTCTGTCTCTTGGCAAGGGTTGTTGTTTTCGGTTAACCGTAGATTTCCATTACTTCCTCATTTGTTCTTCTTCTCCATACATTACCCTCTTCCTTCCCACCGAATATTCCTATTACAGTGTTTCTTCTTCATCTCTCCAATCTAACTTCTTTTTGAGAATCCATGTCTTACATTCGTGCAAGGCCGTAGGCCGGGTGATTGTCATCTCTTTTTACCTTTCTAGACACTGATTTCGACCTTAATAGTTTATTTAGACTTTCCTTCTATTCCCTTTAGCCATTCTTTTAGTAATCTCTTGATCTTCTTTGTTATTTACCATTAAAGTCACCCCCACACGTATTCAAAGTATTCAGTTTTTTCAGTTATATTCTTTCTTTCCATTAGCTATCTTGGAATCGGGTCTTTACTACTTTTCATCTCCATATATTTTTTTCCTATACTCTTTAGCCTTATTTTCTATTCTACGGAAGATCTCTTTTAATTCTTCTGGCGTGCGCGTTAGTAAAGCTAAATCATCTGCATAGGTAATGCATTGGTGTCTGTGGCAGTAAACTGTGCCTCCGATCCGTATTTCACCGTCTCTCAAGATTTCTTCCAGTACAAAATGGATAATGGGTCGCACTGATATAAGCCTCCCATAATGTCAAAGCTATCACATGTATGTCCTTCAATCATATCGTTACATTTGTTTCTTTTAATGTATACTTGATTAGTCAAATTATTTCTGTTTAGAACCCAAAATGTTGTAACACTTCAAATACTTTACTTCTTTTTATGGTATCGTACGCTTGTTTAAAATCGATAGTATATGTATGTAGTGACAAGTTATATTCATACGAGCTAGCGATGATATGCTTAAGTGTGAAAATTTGGTCAATTACTGATCTATTTCGCCCTAAGATATTCTCTGTTTCAATACTTTTTGAAAATACTTGGCCCATTTCTTTAGTTTTTCATACATTCCTCCTACTAATTGTTCGACCTTATCTTTATAATAATTTAGCGCACAGTTGTACCGATTTTTTCCTTTTTTGACTTCCTGCTTAAAGTTTTTATCTATTTGTTTATAAAGCACTCTTCCAATCTTGTTAATTTTTGCTCTAATGTAGCCTCGCTTTTTTTTTCTACAAATTCTCTTCGACTATTTTCTTCTTTGGCTCTATTGCTTCTTGCTATCACTATTATTCTTCTGTAGGCTAGTCACTCTGGCTTTCTTACGTCCTTTTACTGTTCTATATTCACCATCAAATCATTAATCCTGCTTTGGCTGTATATTCTTTAGCATTAGCTTTGTATTACTCCTGTTAAATGATCCCATCTATGTACATATGTCGCCGCAGTCGTTTGACTAGTAAGAACTAAACTAAAAATGAAAGTGTACAACATTCACGGTTATATGATAGGAGTAAACGCGACTATTTGAATTCATTCTACACCTAGCTTTAATCACACCAGAAGTTACAAAGGGAAAAATGGAGATTCATTTAGTTGTCAGGTAACACAACCACGCCATCCTAGAGACTACATAGTATACTTTGAATTATATTTGAAAAAAGGTATGTTACTTCCCGAGATATTTACAAAAATATAAAAATCATGCCAATTTTTGAAGGGGATGTGCCCCGAAGTCGGGGGATTCAGTCGCTAAAAGAACTGCATTGTTCTTATTTATATACCAACTCAGTCTCAGTCTGTATAGTTTCATCGATATCTGACTTTTCGGGTTCCCGCTGTTTCCTTGTCAGTCAAATTGTCATATATTTTCTACCAGAGCTTTTCTTTGTATCGTTTCTTCGTATGCACAGTCACGATCGAGGTGGTAATATTCCATCGCCCATTAAGAGGTATAATTTTATGTTTCTCGAAACAATTAATCGGGGAAAATATGTAAAAAATATTCACCGGAAACGATATAAAAATATAGCATCCGATTCTGAGAATACGTAATAATAGGCATAAAGCATCTATAATACCTCATAAAGAATTCTTTCTCCTTCGAACTCTCCTGCTTGCATTATAATTTAATATTTTCAGCGCGCCGGCGGTCACAACTTTTACCTCTTTCTACCGCACAGGGATAGCCGTTCTTTGTATGCCGATACGGACGAACACACACACCACGGACGACGAAAAATTTATATCGATAAATATATGAATTTATTTCTTTCCGTTATGTGGGTAGAATTTACAAAAGATGTGAGCCTTGAAAGGATATCTTCTTTCCTTGTCTATTTTATGTTTCTCATGTAAAATTCCATATGAGTTATTTATGAAATATTTAAAAAGGCAGGCATTAAATCATCGAGATCCTATTGTTTTATATGGTAATCGCCTGCGACTTCTTTGTGCTACCCGACTGCTGCTTCTATTCCTACACGTACGCGTGTACACAGACGGACACACCGTCACATCATTCGACCTCAAACGAGAGGCGAAGGAGAAGAGACCTTTTCTTTATTTATGTTTCGGTCTCCAAAGGCAGAAGTGATTAAGTATGCGTCAGGATGTATCGGAAAGTTGGTGAAACAAAACCGCTGTTAACGGCGACATTTTCGAAAATAATTATGAGGTATTTTCTAAGCGGTCGCAGGTACCCGACTAAATGGCGGCGTCGACGTAACGTACGATCATATTATATGATGTAATTAGGGATCGTAAAGTTTATTGAGCGAAAAACATTAAAAGCGTAAAACCAAGACTAATACGCCTAATATACAAACATATACATACATACCTACGTTTCGGTGAGTTGTAGATTATCAAATGCTTAATGCAGAACGGCGGTAGCCGAGTAATTTATACAAAGCGGGCATTAAGTCAGTTTAAAATGTTTTGTCGTAATATAATCTTTATCTATGCTAATACCATTTATACGTCGTACGTACAAGTAAGAAATGCATAAATCAAGCATTCGAAGAAATTAATTTGTTGTCTTGGGGTTTGTAAACCTTTAAATGCTATCAGTGTTCGGAATTGTGGCTGTAAAATTTTACATAATCATTAAATAATTTATATTTGAAGAGAACTATTCAAAACTACTTCGGCTAAGTTAACATTAAATATGGGAAACAAGGGAAATAACAGATATATTTAAATGAGTCGTTGTTATCATTACGACAACAGTTTGAATACCTCCAAATACGTTGTGATCTTCAGCTTAAAAACACGAAGATGAAATAAAATGGTTTTAAATATCGTTGAACGCTAGTCGCAAGCTCACATTGTGAGATGTGTCGAATGCTGTAGGAATTTGCCTCTAGTTCAATTGTGTGAATTTTATAGATCACGCTGTTGGTCAGGGACAAGTCTTGAAATGTTTATGCAGCCATACTATGCAATATTGTTTAGTATACTTTAGCTACTTGATTGATACAGATGTATTTCCGTACCGCTGATTTCGCCATCATGGAAGACGCGATTAAATCACAAAGAGCTACGATCTTCGTTTTATTCAAAAAGAAAAAATAGCTCAATGCTTACAAGAAGAATTTGAAGAGTGTACAGAGTCGAAAAGTCTAGTTTATCGATGGGATGATCGTTTTAAAGCTGGTAGAACATCACTAGAAGACGATTCACGTAGTGGACGGCTGCGAAAAATGAGTATACAGGAAATTAGTGTTAGTGTAGTAAACACGATGGGTTCATGAAACCTTACACAAACGTTTGGGCGTTAACAGGGTTTCAGCCTTCTAAGTACCAAGCCTGTTAGGAACGGTACACCAACTCAACAGCCTCGACACATACCGCCAACTTCTAGAGCTTTCAGCAAATTCCAGCAACCAATTTTGGCAACGGATAACAACTATTATGGAAACATGAACCGTACTTCAATCCTGAAACTAAAAATCGGTCGATTAGAATGGAGCAAACCAGAAGAAAGGTAATACTTACTTGTATTCTTGGATTGCGAGGTGATTATCTTTATGGATTATCTACTGAAAGATACTAGAATTAACGCAGAATATTATTCTTATCATTTATCTGGCCCATTGTGACAGGCAGTTTGCACGAAACGGTCTAGGAAGTTGCATAAACGTCCGTTATTGCAACAGGACAATGCAACATCATCCGCATTATTACAGATCTGGGTGCTAGTAATTTTCATTTATTGGTATTTATAGGCAAAGCTTGCTAAAAATACATAGATGGATTGCAGAAACTCCGACAAAGTTCTTCTTCGGTTAAAAAAGGTTCAGGTTGGTAAGAGTGTATGTAAATGAAGATTATATTGAAAAACTACATTATAATTCTGATGAAAATTAACGAAATAAAAAAACATAGCCACATTCCTAGAACTTGGGAAACATTCATCGTCATCTTCATTGCCCCACAGAACAATAATTATACAACAATATCAACTACAGGTGTGTCGTGTACATACATATATTTTATAATGTTACATATTACATGAAATTACAGTGGATTTAATTAATAATACCGATTGTGAATAATAAATTCAACATAACTAAATAATTTGCGTGCTTAATAAGGGACTATCGCAAGACACTCGTCATTGAGACAGCAACATTAAAGTGAATATATATATATATATATATATATATACATATATAGTTAGATGACAAACGTGGTAGGTTTAAAGATGTTTTCAGCAGCCTTCCGTTTGCTTATTAAAAACAATTTTCAATTGCAGCACCCATTTTAAACGACCAAAATAGCACGAAATAATATCCGAACGATTCTCTTACTAGCACTGCCAGACTCGTATTGAACTAGTTTACATCGCCGTGCTGCTATGGCGCCGATATTCCCACTCCTCTACTCACTAGAGGGAAGCGAAACTTACTTTACGAATTGTCCTCGCATAAAAGGTCAGTTTTCCAGTAAAATGGCAATCAACAAAAACACAAGAAATTAAAAAAAAAAAACAACTGGATTCTGATCACAAAACTAAGAAACTAAGAAGAAAAACTAGGAAATAGAAAACGGAAGACCAAGAAGGAATGCAATAATGGTGGGAATACCACGCAATTGGGACTGCACATACTTAGATGCAAAGAACCAAGCTGGTGAAAGAAAATCATGGAGACCATTTTGTAAAGGGGACTAGCAACTGTGTTTCGGTATATAATGGACTACAAGAATATGGATAATATGTATGTTCGTTGAATACTTTTGATAACATGGACAGTTTGCATACCTCAGAACTACTTCTGACCTAGTAATTTGGTTTGAAGTTCCTGGATATACAACTACTTATTGGAAAAGTTTCATAGACTCTCCAAAGAAATATCTATTTAGGGCAAGTGTAATTCCAAGTTTCTGTTCTTGGCCATTCAACCGTTCAGAAGAAAATTACAAAAATCTTTAAAAAAAACTATTTTTAAGGATAGATCATAAAAATAACAACTGGGTACTGTCCGAAGAAGTACATATTTCACCAGATATAAATGAAACACATCTCTGCTCGTAGCTTATATTTACCCTAAATTGCAAAATTTTAGAATTTATTCATTGAAGTAGTACAACCGGTATACACCGCCATAGATAGGAAAGATATAGATTTGAGGGAGCTACATATTTATTCGGTACTGCACTTATAAGGTAAAAAAAAAAATTCTGAGCATTTAGTAAAGAAAATCAGTTGGAAGTTGACAGTTATTTTTCATTTCTTTCAGTAGTTCCATCAATTGTCAGAGACTCCTTTTTCTTTAAATTGTGATTCATTTAAGTGACATCACCTGCATTTTCCTCTATATACAGAGTGACCAACTTGAAGTATAAACATTCTTCTTTCCTAAGATTTATTAAGACCGTACTTTTTCCTTGTTCTCACTTTTGTCATTCGGAGTTTGTGTGCTACCTCCTGCTGAAAAGATGTCAGTTATCAGTGGACATGTTATGGTCTATTCTTGAAGTGGTATGTGGATAATCAATTCGGTCTGATATAAAAATATACATATACGTATTTAAGCAAAATGTTACTATAGCCAACATCTCAGTGTACCCAGGCTACAATTTTAGGTCACGAGGTAGACACCTTTAGTTGCTCGTCCCCTACATTGTTATATCTTAAGTAGCCTAATAGGGAATTAAATGACGATTCCATTTTGGTTTTCATAATTTAATAATTCGTCTTTACGAAATATTATTTATTTTTCGCTGGTCAATAAGGTGCACGTACTTTTAGTTCGACAATTGATAGTCGATAGCGGATAGCGGGGTCGCCACGTGCAAACTTCCGAACGCGGAAACTCGGACTACGGGGTAAATAAAAATCCTGTACTCGCTTGCCCCGTTTCCACATAGATGGCTGGCCTGTGACTTTTTCCAGTTAAAAAGGTTAAAGCGAAACGTTACCCTCTCGCGCGCGCTTCGACTTCTATCGCCCTCTATCACCGCCGCCGCCACCACATCGATTCCCTTTTATCTGATACAATGGACTTACGTCCAAGCAAAAATGATACAAGAAGCATAGAAAAATGTTCGACAATAAAAGTGAGTAAGATAATGATAATGAAGCAAAAACTGTGTTTTGTGAATGCGAGAGTAAAATAGGGTTGTCATCAATGTGTTAAAGCAAGTGTAAAATTTGTTCTAACCAACAACTGGTTCTTGTAGGATATCGAAACCAAACGATCAACATTCACAAGCTATCAGGGTTTTACATTTATCTGCTATTGGTTGGAATTATCCCAATCATTGTATAAATTATTAGCAAGAATTATCAAAAAAATGTATAACTAATATCTCTGAAAAAGTTATCATCATCTCCAAAATAAAAAAGATAGCAAGGTGGGGATGAATAAGCCAATGGGTTCAATATAGGATGAAGTTGAGAAAGAAGGAAGAAGAGAAGAAGTCAGAAAGTCGCACAAAGCATATTCGGATGGGCAAAAATCAAGATTAAGAAGAATGTTCCTACTAAACTTTCTTAAAGAAGATAACAATGGTCGTAAAACCATAATAATAAGACAATAAGAAAGAGCCTTCGTCGCTCGAATGACTTGACTAGATATTATTTGAATTGTACTATTAAACAAGAGAATATCAAAAAAAGTGAAAGTGAAAGAAATGCCAGAGAAAGACTGGCAAAGCACCTAAGCGCCCAATATGATCAAAAGGTCCATGCGCACGTCTTCATCAACGTGCACATTTTTTAATGATAATTACTTCTTCGTCATTTCTTTATCCTCGCATACCAATGAGTAGTTTGGGCAAACAGTGGTAATGACGAAATAAGTTACGACAGCCGACATATACACAGAACTACTCGAATACAGCGTACTCATCAGAGTGGGGGAGTCGGCGATGCTGTCGTAACTTATTTCGTAATTATACGCTGTTTGGAATGTATATATGTAGCATTAAAAAGTTTTGTTCATTCAGTGATATTGAAGTAAACCTATGAAAATATGCGCATCCTTTTAGATGCAATAAACTACAACCGGTTCAAATGGCAGATATGTGGGGATTTAAAAGCTATAGCGATTTTACTGGGACGTCAGGGAGGAATTACAAAATATTGCGGTATTCTTTGTTTGTGGCACAGTCGTGCAGTGAATGGGGATGATGTAACTAAAATTTGGCCGGAAAGGAGTAAATTTAAATCGGAAACAGAGAATGTTAGGTATGTGTCCCTTGTAGAACAAAATAATATTCTTTTGTCTCCTCTTCACATTAAACTTTGACTGATGAAAAGCTTTGTGAAGGCTATGAATAAAGAGGGTGAAGGATTTAAAGTCCTTTCCAAGTTAAGTGATGCCAAATTAAAAGAAGGGATTTTTATTGGATCACAAATTAGAAAATTGCTGAACGATATTAATTTTATAGAAAAGCTCACTGCGCAAAAACTGAGAGCTTAGAACTCATTTTTAAGTGTAGTGAAGGGATTCTTAGGCAACCGTATGGATGCCAACTAAGAAAAATTCATTTTTCTCATGTCCATTTATCTTCTTTTTTTTGCTAAGAATTTGGGCGCTGTCAGTGATGAACGGGGTGAAAGACTCCATCAAGATATAAGGACAATGGAAATTCGGTACCAAAGACGATGGGATCCGGGACCCAGCAATGATGGATGATTTCTGTTGGCTTTTGAAGAGAGAAGATATGAGAATAGAATTACTATATTCCAAATAAATATTTTTTGTTTTTGCTTTTTCTTAGATGCCAACTTAATATAAATTATAAATATAATAGATGTACAGGCTTAAAAAACTTGTTAAATCAGTTTTTTCAATAAATATCACATGATACAGTTCTACATGTGGCTTGTTTAATGTAACAAGGAAACCTTACGTGCTATAACTTTTTGTTAGCCATTTTAGTATCAAGATAGGTTCATTCTACTGCAATATGCTATTCAGCCTTACGTTACAAACGAAAAATAATTTGTTTTGTTGGCCAGTAGAATTAATGTCATTGTATCAGCTAAGTTTTATGACATTACGATCGTTTTCTCCCTCGACATATTGTTTGTGCGAAAAGAATAGCAAAATAAGAAGCTCCGCATGCATTGCTTTTATTGTGAGTCAGATCGGGCAACGCACGTAACTCATCTTCTAATCAGCGTGTAAAGGACGACGAGGTCGTTCGGTCCAACGCATTTTAATCGGTGGCGCTTCGTTTCTCATAAACTCAACGCACGTCACACCTGCTGCTGCTACTTTTGCTACTTCTGTTATCCGTTCTTAACGCCTTTCTTTTCGCCTCGCACCGATCCATCCTCTAATTCATATTCAGGCTACTCGCGCGTCCATGCAGCGAGCGGGCGATTCTCACGAATCGCCTGTCGTCGTCGTCGTCGTTGGAAGATACTGATCTCGAACATCGTCGCCTGTGTGTACGCACTTTTCCTGGTCCTCCTATTCCGTACTATTCGTTAATATTTATGTCGTTACGTGCATCTACGCGATGACGTCCGTGCTGGTAATTATGCATTCGCCTAGATCGCCAGTTCTATCAGTCATATTGTCGTTATGTGACTTTTATCGAAATAAAGCCAATACTCGGGATTTCTTAACGAGGCGTAATCAAAATTGCTATGAGCGTCGCGCGGATATAAGTATGCAAGTATATATGTATGTAAACGTTCGTATAAACGCGCATACATTATTATCTGATGGTATGTGCACTAATTGTCGCCGTCGACTAACGGTACGCTTATCTGCGTCTGGGCATACGAATTCGCACAATAATTACTTTCGCGGCTCCCGTGAATATGGGAATTCGAGCTCGCTCGACTCTTATGGATATGGTATACATGCGAGTTGGTGTATGGGACGTGCGTCATTAAGAAGGCGAACGAATGCTAATTGAAAATGGATTGGTTCGTTAGATAAACGACTAGGTAAGTTATTTACACCGAGGAAAGTTTTCTGATGTTGATAAGTATCTTAAATAATCAACGAGCAACAAGAAGAAAACTTAACTTTTCCTTTCGATGCAGCTTAAAAAATATCATACGATTGCAGTCTTTTCTTTCGGCACATAGTTATGAAGCCGTTTCTTAGAAACAAACTTTCACTATGAGTTATCTTCGAATATTTTTCTAGTATCATCTTCCAATATCATAAAATAGTCACTCTCTTCATTCAGAAAAGATAAGTCAGGAATGAATTAATCAACATGTTTGTCATATGAATCCTTCTCAAAATATCACAACTTACTTTTTCATGTTAGTAGATCTTTTCGCTTCAGAATCTTAACGAAATAATCTCGAACACTAATGCGTCGTTTTAAGAAATGACAACCGTGATGAAACGGGAGATAAAACCTTGGAAAGCGAGGGACAAAAACTAGATTCCACGCTCATCTAAATAAAATGCCCGCTCGCAATTAAATAAAATTAATCGCCGAAGTCGGACGAATTTCGTCGGTGATATTTTAAAAGCCAGGACGCTCGCTCGCTTCGGCTTCAAATCATCCCCGATCCGCGCCGAACGGCCACCCGACACACTAAAACAAGCCATCAGACCCTTCTTTCCCCCAACGCTTCCCTCCCTCCCCGATGCTTCGGTTATTTCCGATTCTAGGAAAAGAGGAGGACGACCAACCCTTTCCTTTCGGTCGCGCGGTCCGACCCCTCTTCTTACCAATTAAACGCTCAAAGAATAATTACTACGGCGTACGGCCCGGCGGCCGAAATTTTAGAAATAAATTGAGATTGTTATTTTTCGACGGATCGATAAATTAACGGAGAGGACACCGACGAAGGGAAGAACTATGAGGGAAACGGGAACGTCGGTGGCGGTTGCTTAAAAATTCGCCGCGGGGGAATTAAGATTGTCTCCGAAACCGACAAAAAAGGGGTTGAAAGTTATTAAGCGTCTTAATCGCTTAGTTGGTACAAGTTTAATCGGTTTATACGTTGTCCGATTCCCGCGATAAATGCGAAAAAATCTAACTTTCTCGTTCTACATCAGCACTCACTTAACTGCATGAACAGTTTGGTTACTAATCCTGAAAGGGGTGCTGCAAAAGTAGTTTGCATTTTCGTAAGTTAGGGCTTACTCTATTACTCAATTCTAGGCTCAATGCTGTTTTATATTATAAATATCTTTCTTTTGGTATACTAGCTGTTTAGTATACTATAGGATACCTCTTGGTGCTGGTATATGAGTTTGTTGTCCAGAACAGGGGATCTACAGTTACATACACATGTACATATTGCTGAGATATGATTGAAAGAATTACATCAAGGAAAGAGTTAAAGAACAGCAGATAAATTGTGAGTTCTTGTCAAATTGAATCCAAATTGATTTAAATCTGACGAAAAACTCGCAATGTATTCCATGCTACTGAATAGCTTCATGTTGAGCCTGAATGCATGCATGCCTAATTGAGCCAACAAAATCATAGTTACTATTGGCATAACCAGCTCTGTACGCGAAGAGATTGTATTAGGCCCAGAAGAAGAAGAAG
The DNA here is from genome assembly GCA_038088585.1 of Chrysina gloriosa. Classification (NCBI taxonomy): domain Eukaryota; kingdom Metazoa; phylum Arthropoda; class Insecta; order Coleoptera; family Scarabaeidae; genus Chrysina; species Chrysina gloriosa. The sequence continues at coordinate 16,514,409 of CM076089.1, read as the reverse complement.
AAACAACTGGATGTGTCTATCAAGTGATCTGAAATTTTTAGTTGGGTATATTGAGACGTTAGTAGTATCTAATAAAATTTGATGACAAAAGTTAACAACATACACCAACATAACCTTTAAAAGACTGAACTGAGAATGTCCACGTACTCTCTTTAATCTGTACTATGCCACTTCCAAAATGATCCATGGTAATAAAAGTGTCTTGTTTGATAATGAACATCATCGTTTGAATCGGAGGCGCCAGATTAATCACGAATAACGAAACTAAAGGAAGGGACTGGGTCAAATATCTTAAGAAAATAAAAATATTCATACCTAGCATCTTAGTACTGCCAACTCAGGTCGCGTCTGGTTGCTCACTGTATGGTAAGTAAAAGCTCCCAATGATAGAGTGATTTAAAGGAATGGTACCCAAACGAAGACTTCCACGGCTATTTCCTACTGTTAGACCAGATCTTGCGATTTTGGTGTCAGAAATCGAGTTTACCAATCGTCTATAGACATCTAGGTAGACAATAAGGTAGACTAGAGACCAAGCTCGCAGAAAATTGGTCATCTATTTGCAGTGAGACATCTCTGATGCTCGCTATCCAATGTGCAACATAGTATAGTTTGAAGGCTTGTGAATGCAAGAAGTCTGCCTTCGAAGTCAATGATGAAATACTTAACCAATATGCTCTCGCGTACTTTGGTTTAATGTTAAGACATTAAATTGATATATTAGCATCTTAATTTCGTCAAGAGATTATTGCCGAATCCAGGTTGCTTTAATAAAAAAAACCCATATTCACCAAAATTAAAATGTTTGATACTTTGATTTTCGAAAATGAAAGCTATGCAACCATTAATTTCACATGCACCAACCACCCTGATGAGCGGGACAAAGACCATGTTGCTCCAATACTACCTTGAGCTATGTGGATGTGTAACAAAATCTTTAAACTGTCGTCTACAGACAATGTTTACAGAACGTCTCCGAAAATCGCGGGACTCAATTTACTAATACGGATTAGCACACAAGATTCGTGACACACGAGACGCAGAATATGTTAAGTTTAGGCAAGGATGATATGCGTAATTTAACAGGGCTACTTCCTGCCTATCGGACGCTGGGAAAACATCTTTGTACTTTCCAACAGATCCCGATATATAGATTCTACCTGGATCAGATGAAACAACGAAGCATATTCTATGTAGTATTGTGTTGGAGCATTTCATATACAGGCTAGTCATCGACTTACGACCTAGATAGGTCCTTGAACATCGGTCGTCAGTGGAGTTTCATCTTAAAAAAACAACAACATAGTTAATAGATACAAAATAGTAATTCATCTTTATTCAAAATTATGATAATTATAATAAAATATATTCATACAAATACATGTATGTACATATATTCTGTAACTTAAGCTATTTACGTATCCTCGTCATCCGAACTTGTTACATTAGTAAAATCCATTGATTCATATCAAGCACCAACACATCCAGTATCAGTTTCCTTTTAAAACAATCCAATGTTGTTTGCACAATTTGCGATTTCATTTTTCTGTAAATTACATAATCGATAAATATTTCTTCATTTGCATCAAATTCTTCTAATTTTTGCATTCCCTGATGAATTTGGTGAAAAACTGTAGCCATTTCCTTTGCTGACGCTTTTATTTGGGCCATTTCTTCTTCATTTGTACTTCAAGATACAATGAATCTTCGTTCGTAAGGTCATCTACATCGTATTCCATGTGTTGGTTAATATCTTAATTGTCAACGTTAAAATTAAGTTTCTGACCAATTTGATCTGGAACTTGCTCAATCTGAATTTTGATTTCAATTATCGAACTAGTATTCCCTTGAAATCGTTTTGTTAGTTTTTTCATAATCCGCTCATAAAAGCGTGACTTCTTGCTAGCCACTTGATATATTCTTAATCTCGGGAAGAGAATATTATATTTCGATCAAAATTTTCTCATTTTCAAGAGCCGTAATTGCTTGCCTAAATGTGATTTTTAAATAATATGTCTTAAATGTAACAATAGCCCTCTGATCAATTGGTTGTAAAACACTGGTGGTATTTGGAGGTAAATAAATAGTTTTATGTTCGGGTGTAGATCGCGAAGATATGGTGGATGTCCAGGTTCATTATCTAGCAATAACAGTATTTTAAAGTATTTAAAAGTCGATTGCAATGTTCTTTTACTTTAGGCGCAATTCCTTCTGTTAACCAGTCATCAAACGATATAATAAAATAATATTGATAATATAATATTGTAATCCACTCCCTTAAATGCTCTTGGACTGTTTAATCGTTGTACTACAAAAAGTTTTAATTTATACTCAGCAATGATTTCGTCTTATAAAATTGCTGTTCGGTCTTTAACGTGTATGTCTTGAAACCCGGCATACATTTTGCCTCCTTATGAGGCATGAGGTAGGTACGATCGAGTATTTCCTCCCAATAAAACGCTGCTTCATCAACAAAATTTGTTTCTTTGTATAATTTTCTTCGTTGAGGAAGTCCTATGAAATCCTTACTAGCTTTATTACCAGCACTGGCTGCTTCTCGACAAATTCCTAAACTTTTGAAACCAGCCGTTGCTTGCAGTAAAAGTCTGATTACAGCATACTTCTCCGATTAAGTTCAATATTTCGTATAGACTACGTAATTTTGTTTTGATGAATGCAAAACAAAGATGAATTTGTTTCTGTATCAAATCCTGCGTCCACATCATCAATAACTTTTCCATTCAATGTTCTCGCCTTTTTCTTGTTATAACTGTAGATTTCATACATGTTGATTCTTGAACAGCTTCCAAAATTCGATTTTTACTTTTCTAAATCGTTGAGATTGTTGAATGATATAATTCAAGATCATAAGTCTTTCATAGTTCTAGCACTTTCATGTTGTTTTATTAATTTGTGTATCATTTCATTTACCACTTTTATTATTCACAATAATTTGCGGGATACAAAAAGAAATTTCACTTGAGAAATATTAAAATCGTAAACCAATGTAAACCATATACAAACGCGTTCAATATAATACTCAAACAAATCGCATTTCCTATACATAAGAAGCAGTTGGGGAGGTTCCCTAAAATATCTGCATAAATATATAAAATTTTGGGAAATACCCGCAGCTGTTTATTTCATTTATGCGCATACCTGAAAAAGAGGTCGTAAGTGCGAACCATCGTAAGTCGAGGACCACCTGTACTATCGATTATGAGAGATTTGACTTGACCGTAATAACTGGAAGAAAGTTCCCTTTGGACTATTGACTTTCTTAACGATATGGACCTAAAGTGAAAATTTTGATTAGGTGGTTGCGGTGGAAGAGGTAGATTGACTAACTTATAACTAGCTCTAATCCACATCTTCAGCGTAGTCAGATATACCCACGACAAGCTCCTGCAACTAGTAACAGCTACGAAAGCGGCGGAAAATAAATCAGTACATCCATTTCTATATGTAAGCATCAATTTATTCCAAGAAAAGAATCTGGGAAAACACAATTGTGTATCTTTACGTAAACAACACAATAACAACTTTCCAACATCTATTTATAGAACCGGCAGGATGAAAATAGGATTTTTTCGCTAGCCGATGATAAATACACATACATAGCTGATATTTGAGACGCGGATATGCTGGAAACGTACGTGTCCGAAGATAATGATATTCAATAAGCAGAAACGCTGCGAAACGATACGCACGCCCGCACTTAAAATGCGCGGCCCGCCTGCTCCGACACCGATGCACGCGGTGTTTAGAAAACGCGGAGACGGCCAAGCGAATTTCTGCACACGCATATTGTATGTACCTACGAGGAGACGACGTACAGATGTCCATCAGTCCGCGTCACACGTGGACGGCGTTCCAAGACGAATTCGTCGGAATACCGATTGCGATATCGAAGAGGAGATATGGGCATACCTACGGACAGAAATAGGATTATGGGTGCGAATGGATAGAGAAAATGAAAATGGCTAATAATAGAACTTCTGCGGTTTATGAAACACGTATTTCTCAGAATGGGATAAACATCACTAAACTAAGGGAATCTAACACGCGGACATAAAGATAATATGGAATTGAAACGAAAGAACCTGAATCGACCATACCATTTAACCAATGATGAGTGTGTAAGGGCATCCAACTTTGTTAGAAGAAGGACGAAGTATGCGTTATGTCGCCAATGTGCTAGGTGTTAATCATTCCAGAGTTAGTCGAATGGTAAAAAGATTTAGGGAAACTGCATCACACTCTAGAAATCGTAGACAAGAAAGACAACACGTGTTGAGAAACCGATATCTCACTAGTACGGAGCTTAGTGATGAACTCCAAACAGTCAGAAATGTTAGGATTTCCGCTTTAGCTGTCAGAAAAAGACTAAAAGATGCAGGATTGAGTACTACGAAGGCTGCAATTGCACCGTTGATTACTGCAGCACGCAAAGTAGCACGATTAAAATTCGCTAGAAATCATGCAAATTGGACTGTTGACAAATGGAAGAAAGTTTTGTTTATCGATGAAGCGAGGATAAGCTTAAAATCTCCAGATGGTCGTGCAAATGGTCGTATGGCAAAGGCTTGGAGAAAGATTTTTAGACTACACTATCTCTCCAAGGGAACCGTTCGCTGGTGGGTCTAAAATGTTTCGGGGAGGAATTTGCTTTGACGTTCACACGGAAGTAGTCCCTAGTAATCAGAGTTCAATAAATTCTGTGTTGTATCTGGTAAACATTATTCAAGACCATGTCATGCCCTTTGTACCTTTTATAGGAAATCATTTCATTTTAATGCAAGACAATGCTCCCCCGCACACAGCAAGTCCGATTTTGGAGTACTTAATTGACATTACTATTCAAGTTATGGACTTGAATCCAATAGGGCATCTTTGGAATGCTCTAGAAAAGAAGTGGCATGTCATTTTCCTGCTCCTAGGAATCTTCAAGAATTGGAACTCGCCTTTCTCTTAGAATGGGACAATATTCCCCAAGAAACCGTCCAAAACGCGATCGCAAGTTTACCACGGCGAATGCAAGCAGTTATTAGAACTGTAGGTGGTGTCACAAGTTATTAGATTTTACAATTTTTTTAGTTTTTGTTGTACTTACAACGTTGACTACAATAAAGCAATTTTTGTACAAATATCAACTAAGACAAAAGTGCGTTGCTGTATTACTTTCTAATTATTTCATTTTAAATTGCCATGTATAAATATTGAATAATATTGGTAATATTTAAGATCTATAGACAGTAATTATAGTGGTGCGTTAATTTTGAACAGTAGTTTTATATATATATATATATATATATATCAGTGCTACAGGCCGTGTGACCTTAGGCTTCCAGTTTCTTCACTGTCCTGCTCCAACTTCCTCTGTCCTGAGCTTTCCGTTGCCATGCATCTACTCCAACGATCCTCACATTCTCCTTAATCATCTGTAGCCATTTCTTTTGGTCTCTTTTTCTTTTGATTGTACCTTTTCCTCCTATTAAAGCTCTCTTCGCCCATGGAACATTTGCCATTCTTGCTAGGTGTCTCAACCAGTAGCTCTTTTAGCTGTGACTACCTGGATTATCGATGAGCTGTTGTATATTTCCACTATTTTCGTGTTTGCCCGCCTTCTCCATTCTTGCCCTCCTATCCTCACCACCATTTTCTTTGTTTCGGATATATTAAAACTGTTTCCCTCCTTGTTCATGATGCACATTTTACATCCCCACGTAACTGTTAGCCGTATTTCCGTTTGTTATGTTCTGAATTTAGTGGCCCTACATACGTTTTTACCTCGACGTATCCCTGTTAGCATTCTTACAGTCCTACTTCCCTTGGCTATTCTTTGTCCTATGTCAACATTTGCTTAAGGCTTTTTTCTCTTTTTTATCTTTGCTTAAGACGAAGAAATACAACGTAGATACAACATTTGCAGTATGGGTGGAAAGGTTACAGTTGAGATGTATAATATATGTATATTTTCTGTGCTTTCTCTTCGCTTATTAGAAATTCCGTTCCCGACGCGCCGGCAACGCGGACTGGTAGCGTCGAATGCTAAATTTTATCTTAATCTCCATAAATGGTTCGGTATTCAGTACGTGTACGAATAAACGTATTACTGCGTCGCCTAATTCAACCGGTTTTCGAACTCAATTTCATTAAGTTACATTGTTTAAAATTAAAGCCGGGGAGATTGGTTAATTTATCATGTAATTCGCTGTCATTTGCATTATATAAAACTTGTTTCGTCGGAATGGAACCGCCGCCTCGTCGTGAGCGCTGTCGCCACTGCCACCCCCGGCCCTACCTTTAAATTATTTGTTTACGTGCTCGAACGAAATTTAGTTTAGTTACGTTACCTATATGGCGCGTATGTGACTGTACGCGACGAAAAGGGCTACTTTAGAAATCTGAAACACCAGCAAAACCTCACCATAACTTCCGATTCAATTTTATTTCTTATGATTTCAGTAACCTGCGTCTTCCGTGCTGTTTTATACATTCGGATTGAATATTAATTTTCATTTTTTATTTTCGGGGGATAGTCGGTTACGCCTGACACAAATAATATATTGTTTGCAGTTGTGGAAATAAAACTAAACTGCATAACATATTTGTATAACAACTGCTGATTGTAGAAATCGTATAAGGTATCTTTTGCAAAGTAACCCTAATCTAGGATCAACTCGCTTTTTTAAACCTTATAAGTCTTCGGGTCTAAATGCCGCCAACATTTTCTCTATCTGGCTAAATTCATTAGCCTTTATGGTCGAAGGCTTAGACAAGCAAGTAATCGAGGTTCGATCTCCATGCTTAAGAATGACAGATTAGGTGTCGATTTCTCAGACCTTTAGCAAATGCCACAAGTTTTTGGAGAGAAGCACTGCTCGCATGATCAATGTTTTCCGAAGTTTAAACTTCTCTGCTTTTAAGGCACATCCTTCATTAAAATCTTGTTTTTCTTTTTAAAGTCTTCGGGGAAGAATTCTGCTCGCATTATTGTAGTCTGCATACTTAATTCTCTTAAAGTATACATTCTCATGAATGTGAGAATTTCTGTTTCACGAGTAGTTTAACCTTCCTACTATATATATACTATACTCACGCATACGGTCTGTGAGACGGACTTATATAGTATAGTATACGTCTTTCATTTTGACGTGAGTATAGGAAGGTTAAGAATGTCAAGCCAGTGGAGACAGAGCCCGGAATATCGCGAGAAGATTTGTACAACTGAAGGTCGCCAGGTGTGGACCGGGTTTATGGTGGAAGTGTATCATTCCCTTCGCCTGTTCTAATCATCTTCCTCCAGTTAATAAGAATTAGTCTTTTCCCAGTTTTTCGGGAAAGAACACAGAAACTACAGAAGTCAAAGCCAGCAGTTGCTATTTAAAGCAGTGCTTCGCTTTGTCGTTCTGTTTCCAGTTGTCCGGTTTTGTCCCGCATAAAACGATAGGAAATGTGGTATCATGATCATCTTCCGAATACTCGTATGATTAACAGACTGTCTACTTTGTCTTTACTTCTAATTGTAAGTCTTACTTTTCTAATATTGTTCCATGTATTACTCTAGCTGCTTCAACTGATTCTTCTTTATAGTCACTATAAAGTGTAGGTCGGGCAGATTTAGATTAGGGGAAATTTAAATTAAATTTAGATTTACATCCGAAAGAGAAAGCACAAAACCGAGAGCCAACAACGTTCGTCGCCGGTTTGCGCGCGCACCGAGCGCGATCTACTTCTTCTCGGGATAGGTAATATCTCTCGGCGTTGATCTTGATAAAGGGTTTTTTATTGCGGGCTTTGAGAAAACATTAGGAAAGCAAGGTAAAGAAAATGAAAGCGATTAATTTTAATTCGTGCCTTAACGACATTAGTATATCACTGACGATTTTTATGAAGGCGTTTGGGATCGTTCTTCTTCTGTATTCTTTATGTATCCGTAGGAAACGTAAAAGGCAGGTGAAAGAATGGAGCATGAAAAATATTTTGTTAAATAAACAATGTGGCGAATAACTTTATTCGAAACGTTTTCGCTGATGATGTTTGGCCAATGTACAATTGTCATAAACCTTCGATAGCTCAGTTGGTAGAGCGGTGGACTGTAGTTGAATGTAATGTTGTAGATATCCATAGGTCGCTGGTTCAAATCCGGCTCGAAGGATTCTTTTTATTTTCCTGTTATAAAAGTCGATGATGTAAGACCTCGAAATGTAATACAGTCACAATAATGTGAATATAATAAATAAAAAACGGAAGCTGTTCAAATGATATATTCTTGCTAAGGAGTTTCATGTTTTTACAAACGCCAATTTAGTGGCGTTATTGAGATGTGTTATTAGTATTTTCGTAAAATCTGACATTTGTTATTGTGAAAACTTTGGCAGATTAGAAATTGACGGAGTAGTAGAAAGAATGGAAATTTTACGTGAAGGTTTTCATTGCATTCTTTCTTTGCAATTTTATTGAGAACCTAACTGAACAACAATGCATGAAATCGCGTAGTTCAACTTTTGGTAATGTACCATCAGAAAAGGCTGTTTATAATAGGGTATACGCAAGTTTGGGCTGTACACCAAAATATATTTTATTAGAACAGTTATATAATTGAGTGCGTATGTATTGCATAATAACACTCATTTAGCAGGCAATACTTTATAAATGTTAACTAAAACTATAAATATTCGAATGTCTCCGACCAACACCGGAGTCCTCACGCGTGTGTTCAGCGAATCGAGTTACGTCACTAGACTTATTTACAAGCATTAGTTCATTGTCAGTTGTATTTAATTTACGCAAAGAATAATTTAACATTTGCTTAAGTTTTCACTTGATACTTTAGAATAGCTCAAATTGCAGAAAATGCAATTGTACAGGCACAAACTGATAATTTACCGAATATTGGACTGTCTATTCCGATGGAATTTGTTAGTTCAAAGGGTTTCTTCAACACCGCCGAAATTAGAGGAGTTATAGCTGAATTGGAACTAAAATTCGTTACATATGTAATAATTTGATGGAGATACTGTTATTTCATATTAATTCCCACATTATTAACATGTAATTGTAATATAAATCCTGTCAGACTAATTGTGAGTAAACACAGGAACATAAAACATCGAAATGTAAATAAAAACTCATACGTCACATTTGTTTTGCCGAGAATAAAAGATAACATTTTTCAATAATTATTTTATACCAGAAATAATGTGAGATAGAGGCTTCCTTAGGCATATCGAAGACTGCAGTATATTCAATTTTAGCTTCGTTCATAAGAAAGATTTGTTCCCGGGGATTCCGTATAATTTGACCTAGACTAAAAACAAAGGCTCGTGTTAATTGGTGTAAGAAACGTTCAAATAATTCGACCGAGGAACTGAAAAACCCGTATGCAACATCGCAACAAGTAACGATACTTGGATATCTTCATATGAATTAGAAACCAAGCAAGGATTAACTGAATCCACGTCACTTTTGGGCCATCGAAATATAGTTGATGTTGAATGTTATACAATTCGTTTGTCATAAATCATCGAAGAAATCAGGAAAAACAACCGAAAACGTCGCAGCATTCTGCACCATGACAAATGCCAACTCTCACACAGTGCGTCAATCAAATGATTATTTAGAGGACAAAAGCATGGAGTTACTGCCTCGTTCCCCGTATTCACCTGATTTATCGTCTAACGATTCCTTTCTGTTCTCGAATGTCAGCGATTTTCAACACAACAAGAAGCTGTCGAAGTCTTCGAAAACCGTGTCTTTTAGATACCAATTTGAGAGTGGGAAAAGTGTTTCGGGGAATTCGTTTGGACGCGTGCAAAAGTGTATAAATCTTTAAGACAAATATAAGTAAATGAAAGTACAGAGTACAATATATCACAAACAAAGCAAAAATAAAAGACGAACAAAAACAGAAATAGAAATAGAAACAGACAAGTCTAAAGTTGATCACTGAAGTATTCTTCTAGGGTGTAATATTCACTCTCAATCAGTGTCTTCTTGATTCGTCTTGGGAAACTTTCCAGATCTAGTTGTTTCAGATACTGAGGCAAATGATTATAGATTTTAGTGTCCCAATAGTGCATGTTGGTCTGCGTTATCACTGTGCTATGTCTGGGAATAGTAAGATCTGCTCTATGTTGTGTATAGTAATTATGTTCTTCCCCATGTCTTCTATATTGCCCTCGGTGCTCGTGTACGTATTTTAGAGCACCATACATATATAAGGATACCAAGTTCAGAATATTGTTATTTTTGAAGTCTGCTCTGCAAGACTGATGCCACCGAGGGCCACACATGGTTCGTATTGCTCTTTTTGCAGAATCAAAATAACTTTTTCATTAATTCTCTAGCAGTCTAGATTTAAAAGGTCGTTCACATGACTGAATAGTACCGTTGGTCACACTATAAAGTGCATAATGCAAAAATTTCGTGTTGACATTAGTGCTTTGTTAACGTTAACGCCTGTTCACAATATCGCAACTTTACTATATGAATGATTTTTTAAATGTACTAGTTTCCCAAATTAAGAGTTTGAACTTCCTTTTGAACAAATTCTTCACTTATGAGGAGATGGTCGTTACCTTTGCCTAGGTATAGCATTGACTTGAGGTATTCGCATTTCTACATTTTTATTAACACCCTCAGTAGAAAATCAGTAAGATACATTGTATCATGTATGTGTTGCCGTAACATTGGCCCTACTTTATCGAGTCAAACATGTTATTAATCTGTGATTCAAGATCAACCTGATCATATCATTTTACGTTGCAACCGTGTTTGACTGTTCATTTAATTTGCAATGTTGGCTAATTACGCCACTTCGCTGGTAAAACAAACGAAACTATCTAAATTAAATGGCGGCAATGTTTTGTCGTTAATTTTTCCGATATTTTCAGCCCTATTCGTAAAAGTCGTCCAATCGCCGCAGCGTGCCGGGGTTGGTCGCCGCCAACGAGATGATTATCAAAGTGTAACCTGCAGGGCGGTGTTGGAGGAACAGTGGGAAGCACAAACGCGGCGAAATCTAATCAAAACCGATTGCCATAATGTTTTGACTGAGCGGCGGTGGACTGTTTGCTTCCGAGCTGTACAAGCCCTGATTAAACCCTTTGTGCATTAGTAGTGACGCTGCGCACTGTTTCGGGGAGAGTGGGTGGATAAGGGGGTTCGTCCATGGTTACGTACGCGAGAGGTGAGCAAATATATAGAACAAAACTTAATATTAACGGTACTATTACTGATTTGATCGGACACCAACGGAAATTAACTTCCCTTCTAAATTGTTTCATTCTACAGCTATGTATATACTGGACATACGCACTGAGTAAGTTATCCTACCTATATATATACCTATATCAATATTTCGGTAATTTTTAGGAAAATATCTAAAATCATCTTTCGGCGTATCGACGGAAATAAATTTTCATATCGGCGAGAGACGTCAGGATAAATTCCAATAAATTAAGGAAAGAACAACATCGCGACTAATAACTTAATCTAAAGCGCTACGAATCGGAGGCCTACCGAAAAGCTGCCGTCAATTTGACACGTCTGCCGTGATTCCGGACGGGATCCGTCCGGAAAAAATCGATGAAAATATCGCGCGCCTCGCCCGAATAAATCGCTCCGTGGTCACTCAACTCTTTTTACGCTCGACATCAGGTCGGGCCGTATCCGATCCGTTTATGTTTGTTTGATCGCGTCGCCGTTCTCGAAAATTCAATTCTTCGAATTCATATATCGATGAGGTTCCCGATGGGAACCAACTTCAACGTCGGAATTTAGATTTTGTGATATTTCTGAAGAAGTTATTTATTACTTAATGCAGCAAATATGATAGGATATAAAGTACTTTTGTTTATTGATGTATCCAATAGAATTATCAAGTGTGACTCGGAAATTGAGATGCCATTAAGTATTGACAATCTTCAAAGATGTAAGCAACATCGAAACGCTACCTGGAGTTAGACCTTTATTTTTGTATTTTGCAGCAATGAAAGGCTAAATATAGTTGCGCGAGCAAACTCTTATCCATTTCTGTCATTGCAATACTAATCGGTGAGCTAATGTATATTGTACTGAGAATTTAGTTAATTTTCTTCAAAGTAAATTGCGCCGGTCTAGCTCGTAAATAATGATATAAAAGGCATAAATTACAACAAATTATATTTATAAATTTTGGGAAATATTGAACATAAAATCGAAATATTTACCTAATGTGTAAGTGTATGTAAGTGTAATTTCTTTTCCGTTGACGGTTCCTCTCTTCACTTGTTTTCACGATGCAGCCTTATGGATTCTTCCCTTTTATAAATTCTTTCTTCTTCTGTACAGCGAGGTTCTTTTATTCACTAATACTTCTTCTTAAAACACTTTTATTCGAAATATATTTCTAGACTTCTTTATTGACTTTTCTATATTATCAATTAATACGTCGTCAACCAAACAAACTTTTATTTCTTCTTGAAACCAGGACTACACTGCTGTCTTTCTCCGTTGTCCCCGAAACGAAAACTTTAATTCACCTTGACTTCAGTTCATCGAGGGATATTGCTGTTATAGAAACCTGCACTGTACGTCGATGTACCCTAGGTTATTTCCAGTAAATTTATATGAACTAGCATCGCATGATGGTCGAAATTCGACCACAACAACTATATATTAATACGCAGTCAAATACAAACAATCACATCTGATTTACATTGAATCTTTATTGTATTTTCTCAAAAAATAAAGCACGTTAGGACAAAACCTCATACCCTCATACCTAGATACATAAGACCGATGTAAATCCTGGTGTTCCGCTTGTTAGCGACGAATACACAAATGTAAATGCTTGGCACGAACGGATGAGCTGAACATACAATTATTTTACTCACTCGCAATGTATTGAGACGCCAACTTAATCTGCTTTTGTGCAATCAATATTACGCCACACAATTTTTGTCCGTTTCTCGAACGTATTTACTATAATAATATGTCACTACTTGACGTGGTTGACGTATATCACGTTGCGTGGGTTATTTTGATTACAGATGGCTTGATACCTGCCAACTTAAGCTCATTTACAATATGTAATATATGCAATATGTTACAGACTCTCACCTGCGTACCACGGCACGTATCGCTATGAAACATACATTCGACAAATCTGCATTGTAATACGAAAACAACGATATATGTACCATCGCGATACATGGAGGGAACACTCTAAAATATGTACGAGAAGACCACCCACTGCGTATTAATATATAGATTCTTGTAATGTATAAATGTTGTATGAACTGTGTTTGAATGTTAATAATGTGTTTATTATCCATTAATATATGCTTTTTATAATATAAATAATTTTATTTTTAGTTACTTTTAATATACTACAATATGTATCCAACCAGTTATCGACAACACACGTTCAGTGTAGACGGTCAGTATTAAACTGGGCAAATATGCGGTAACAGCCAGTGCGGTGGCAAGCGCATAAAAGTTTACACATAAAATAAAAGGAAATAAATTATAAAACGTGCTGAAACGCCTACCGTGGACGTGTTAAAAGTCTTCCGTGTTATCACAAACTGAGTAACATCTGGTAGATATTTCAATTACTAGATATGTTTCCACAGCTATTTCAGTCAAGTGAATATGACGTGCGGAAAAAATGCTTTTAATGCCGAAAATGACCGTTCTGCATCTTCACACCCACCTTCACAAATTTGTCTTAATATAAGAACATGGTTTCTCTCAACCACACAAATTTTCGTGTTATACACCAATTTCTTTTTGCTTTCTACACCGCATAATTATGCGTGGACATCATTCACAATTTAAACAGAATCCACTAACGATATTGAAACATTTTCTAAGTTTTCTATTCCCTCTGCTAGTCCCAATTAATTGTTGTGAATAGTTTCTAAATCTCTTTTAACCTGACCATCTTCAAAGATTTCTTGGCTTTTCTTGATAGCTGCAGCTTCTCTTGGAACGAATTTTAAAACTACCTTCTCTACTTGATCAAAATATTTGTTGTAGTAAAATGCAGCCTGTAACCCAACGTGTAACAATCGGCTGTTGTGGTTCAGGTATGTCGAGATACGTTTCGGGGACTTTAGAAACACTGGCTTTGTACTAGCAATGAATACATTTAATAGTGGACAACATGTAAGAATCCTTTGTGCCACAAGATTTAGAGCATGGATTTTACACATTACATGCAAGAAGTTAAGAAGAAGAAAAAGCATGTTTGTGGCACCATCAGTTATAAACATTAAAAGTTGCTTAGTTGAAACTTCAAATTTATTCAGTGAGTTCAACGCCACCTTTAAAATCTCATCGACAGTACAATTTACAACTCATTTGGACACAAGTAAAATGGAGGATGATGGTTGATGTGGTTCCATTGTGCGTACCATTAAAATAACCACATAAGTTTTTTACGATCTGTTGTTTCGTTCATACACAACCACAGGTTTTTATCTTTCAGTTCCGATTTCATTCTTTTGTGAATATGGTCACGAGCAAACGGCACTAAAATTCGTATCGATGTCCGACTAGGTAATTTATAGTTCGCATATTTATTCCAGAAGGAGACAAATGCTTCTTTATCTAGTAAGCGAAACAATAGATTACGTAAAATAAGAGTAACACATAAATCAAATTTAAACTTTTCTTGGTCTCGTATGCCATTTTTTGCAGAAGAATGCTGTTTGCTTTCGATGTGACGTTGACAATGGCTTTTAGACTAACACATTAGAGGGATATTCATATTGTGGCATTTTCATTCATTTATTCACTCCTGCTCATTGTACCATCAATCTTCGTATAAACATTTGCATGTCAAGTAACAACTTATTATGGTTTTTGTGTTGATACCACCCTTCGAATGGCAACAACTAGCCAACTCCGAAGCTGTACTGCGTTCAAGCGGCGATTTCTTCCAGTCAATTGTGCAAGACACCGATCGCCTATTGGCGCTGTTGTGTGACATTTCCAAAAGCGAGCTTATGGTCCTAACATCACACTTTGGCTAACGTAAACTAATTGAGCCACTTCTTGTTAGGCACGTCCACCTTCGTGTTAACCTGTTCCTCTCGAAGCTCCCAATCGCGTATATTATGAATTATTTTTGTTCCTTC
Source organism: Chrysina gloriosa (assembly GCA_038088585.1). NCBI lineage: Eukaryota > Metazoa > Arthropoda > Insecta > Coleoptera > Scarabaeidae > Chrysina > Chrysina gloriosa. Next base: position 16,499,278 of record CM076089.1, on the reverse strand, counting down.
TTCTTCTTCTTAATCATGTTCCTATCTACCTTTCGGTGTAAGACTTGGATGGGGTCAAGTTTCCTATTTTCAATATAATTGTCTCCACCGTTTTCTGCCTCCGATCTGATCCTTTATTCCCTCCCACTCAATTCCCCTCTCCGCCGCTGCTCCCCTGATATCGTCATTCCATCTTCTTCTTGGGCTTCCTTTTTGGTTTTTTCCTATCACTCGTGTCTCATACACTCTCTTTGTCAGTCTATCATCACTCATACGACACACATAGCCGAACCATCTCAGCTGATTCTCCTCCACTATTCTCCATATGGGTTTTATTCCTAGGTTTTGCCAGTAATTCACGTTTCTTATCTTGTCTTTCTTGGTCTTGTTTTCTATTCGTCTTAGGAATCTCATATCCATGGCGTTCACCCGCGATTTTACCTTTTCTGACCTTGTCCAGGACTCACTACTATATGCTATTGTTGGTCTTATCACTTTTTCACAATTTCCGTTTTAATCCGTTTTGGCACTTCCGTTTTCCCCAGAAACGTAGTTCTCATCATATAAAACATTCTTGCCGCTTTTTTCATTCTTTCATTAATTTCTTGTTCCATTTTTCCGTCCCATTGAATTATTGTTCCTAAATATTTGTAGTTATTCACCTGTTCTATTGTGCTCCCTTAGATTTTGATGTTATGTCTTTTCCTTTCACCTGCTATTATCATTGATTTGGTCTTTTCGATGTTTATTTTCATGTTTATATTCTTTATTTCCTTATTTAGGATTTCAAGGTTCCTTTGTAGCGCTTCTTCTGATTCAGCCAGAATTGCCATATCATCCGTAAACATCAGTTCTCACAAGTTAGTCTCCTTCATTTTCCAGTGACCCATTTTTCGTGGTTTCATTTGTTTTTTAGCACTTTTTATGACCTCATCTACTACCATAGAAAACAACAATGGACTAAGCACACAGCCCTGCTTTACCCTAATCTTTGTTGTAAACTCTTTAGATTCTTCGTTGTTGGTTGTTACTATATTTGTGTTATATCTATACATCTCTTTTATTAACTCTATTGTTCGTTTGTCTATATTTCTCTTTTCTAGGACATTCCATATGTCTTCCCTTCTTATCCGGTCGAAAGCTTTTTCTAAGTCTATAAAACATATATGTATTTCTTTTTCTTGTTAATTATCTTTTCACTTGCTTGTCTTATCACAAATATTAAATCTTGTGTACTTCTTTCTTTTCTAAATCCACATTGAGTGTCTTCTATGCTTCTATGTTATATTTCTGTTCCAATTAATAAAAACTTCTCCGATACACCGTGCTCTTTATGCTGGTTTATTTTCTTTGTTAGAAACGTGGTTCTTAACTTCGAAGGCGATTCCAGCTTCTCGTCTCGTTTAAAATTATACTTCTACTTAATTAACGGATTGAATGACCTTCTCTTTCATAAATTCTTATTCGCCTGGGACGGATCGCTTCTCTACATCATACCTCACGTCGACTCCGTTTCAATAAATCGCGCAAGATATTGAAGTGGCTCGCCTCCTTTCGTCAGCAGCGACGAACATTAAGTACGTAACGTATACGTCGATAGAGCCTCAATACCGTTTCCATTATTAACTTTCCCATAAATTTCCCGGATTAATTCTAGAAATAAACGCGGACACAAAAAGCAATGATTTGTAAGCGGCGCGCGTCGATTTATTAACTTATTATCCTTTATTATTTGACTTCATTAAGCGGCCGTGCCGCGTTTAACGAACGGCGGTCAATTTACGGGTTTGTTTACGAGCCTGCCGCTCGCTTAAATCTGTCCACCTTTCATATATGTGAAACGAGCGCGGATTTATTCGTGCCGATTTCGAGAAAAACGATATCTGTATGCGTACGTACCGAATAGACGTATTATGGTAGTTTGCGAATGAAGAACCGTTACGGCACGTGCAATAAGTCGCTTCTGTCTGAAGAATTATGCGAAAGATGGCAGGTGAAATTTCAAATCGCGAAGTGCTTACCAAATCGACAACTGTGTCGTAGCATAACTCAAAGGATTGCGTTTACGGCATCAAACTAGGAGATGTTTCATTATATTTCACCCAGTTTCGTATTGTCTTCAAAAGTTTTGTAACACCTACATTTGTATCCTATCTTACAATTTGGAGTTGGTTTTAGTTTTCACAGACTTAATAACTTTGCTTGCCAAGCATTTTCAACTGTATCATATCGAAATCGGCGGTTAAACTGCCAGCAAAAAATATGTCGCGAATTATAAACAATTGTTTAGTAACGCAATTATTTCAGGACTAACAATCGTTTCAAATATTAATTCGCGATTACATTAATTCGCTTCTGCATCGCTTCCGTCTACAACTTTACTATTATGTATGATTGCGAAACGGAGATTTATGTTGGTTTCGCCGCTGAATAATAATTAATAAGCAAATACGCGATAAACGCGCAGTTTTTTATTTATTATCCACGCGATATGACTGTTGAATATTGTTGAATAATACATAAGCTTCGAAGCATGTCACTTCGCGTACGCCTTCGCTACAATAAGATCGTAAACCATAACTGCACCTAAACATACTTAAGTAGTACATGCATCGCACCCCGTTGCGATAATTGAATTATCGTATCAAACCACTGCGTTTTAAGGCTATGTGCAGAGAGAACGCGTCGTAAATTATGTAATTATTACGAGAGGATTTGCGAAATTGTAGGTACGATTGTGAAATGATGAATGTATCCTCGTTTATGGAAAAGGAAGAAAATCATGATACGTATAATCACGATTTGCGGTTTAAACATAAATTAAACCTACTAATATTTATTAGAGTAATAGTATAGAGTCAACGGGGCGATGCTTTACATGACGAGGCTTTCTGAAGAAATTTTTGCAAAAGGTTAAAGAAACGCCGAGAAAATTCAGTAAATGGTTTTGTAGTTTTGCAAGATATTCGCTGATAGCGTTAACACATTTTTATCCATTTTCAAAGCATTTCCCCGATCTAAAGTTGATACCTCAAAACCCAATTATCTAGATTCCTTGACGTCTGCTTCAGGCGAAGAGAAGCGCTCGTTAACGCATCTTATCTTAGATTGCTCGGAACAAAACTTAATCACATGGTGCTAAATCAAGTTAATACGGACAATGCTAAATCGATTTAACTTCTTTATTTATTAAAACGTCGATAGTTCGTTTTGGTTAGCACACATTTGAATTATCATGGTAAAAAACGATCGGACGATAGTGATTATTTTTTCTGATTGAACCCAGAACTGGCAGATAAATTATCTAAGGTCAAACTTCTTCAGCATTTAATTGTCGACGTCGACGTCATTCTGTATTTAGGGCCTCAGTCAAATTGTATGATATCCAACGACTGCAAATCTTCTACAGCTTTAATTTTTCTTCAAGAATAATATTCGTTACCAAAGCTATGTCTTATCGGCGAGCTTTCTTGTAAAATCCTTTGTTATCGTTGCTTTCTTGGAGTCCAAAAATGACGGTAAGCTCATGGTCATTTTTCTATTCCTTAATTGAGGTTAAATTCAACAATAAACAAAGAATTTACAAAAAGCTCACCGATAAGACGTAGCTATCGTAACGAATACACGGTATGCAAAATTTCGAACCCGTAAACTTACTGGTTCTTCACTTATTATTGAAGAAAAATTAAAGCTGTAGAAGCTCTTAACATTGTAAAAAGCTAGTATTTTATCGTTACACACGCTACTTTTAAAGGTCAGATATACAATTTTCAAAATAGTTTTGGAACTAATAAGAAAAATTAAGCATAACCCATCTTCAAAAGTACCAAACACCCTTAAGAGGTCTTCAGAATAACTTGGTCTGTTCGTTGCTGCTTAAATCGTTTTAGATCTAGCTTAATCTACACATAATGAAAAAATAATATGTCATAGGAGCGAACGCATTGCGCCTTGTAATTAAATCACTCCACATGTATGATTATTTATAATCATTAAGTCCGTTAGAATATTGTAAATTAAAGTGTTCTATGTATAATTTTTTAAATCCTACTATCCCAGCGGGTCGTGTATATTCCATGAATTAATCTCTCAACGTAGTTTCTTCTTTTCTCCTTCTTTTTTTCAATAAATTACCTTTACACGTCGTACAGGGAAAGACAGACAAGCGATCTTCGACCTTCGTTTTGCATAGGCGCGAACTTCAAGAGCCGAGACGAGGTCGTGATTCAGTTCCTTGGACCAGCCTGGCCGCCTTCATTAATTTATTACGTCCAATCTAATGTACACACTGTATAATATAATGACGGGCTATCAGATCCTCAACGTCCTGCGAGAGTTATATTTATGTCCTGTTAATATATTTATACGGTGTGTCGTGTGGGAGGTGTGGACTTGTCGCGGCGGGTATTGTCCCATTGTCACCCCGGAGATCTGGTCGTAGCTTATGTCGAGCACACGCTCGAGTCTCGCTCGGGACCGGATTCTGTTAATTTTTCTTCGATTTTTTTCACTTTTTTCACCTTTCTTAACAACACGATAATGTTCGATCCTACGTAATTTATTTTTGATATGGAAGCAATATAAAGGTTCCTTTTCAATTTATATCCAAAAAGATCGAAATATTTTAATTACAAAAAAGCAGTCGGTAAGGCTCTTATTTTCTCGCTCACCATTGCCGCGTCACGATCGTAGGTAGATGTTGAAGAAAAATCAACATCGTAAATATTAAACAAAAAAGGGAACCGATGAGTATAGAATTTTTATGTTATGAACCACTAAATTTCTCAGTCGTAAATATTAAACCTTTCCGTTTCGCTTTTTGTGGTCATCCCATACGAAATTAAAATACCTTTTGAAAAGTAAAATATTCGGTTTCATTCATTTCATAGCGCGACCGCCACTCGATTCCCACCAAACCTACCTGCGGTAAGAACGTCAACGAATACTTAGATATACTTTCCTCTCCTTATTCCTTCTTTCTTTGTGTCCTCGTATGCCACACGTATAGGTATACTTTATGTATTGTAAACGTAATATCGCAATTCAAGTCGCACGCGGCTTTTGTACGAGAACGGACACAGCGGACGGATAGTATTAATATGATCGCTTCTTCCTTCCTGCGGGTCAGTTTCCATGTTTTTCGCCCGCTGATTCGGACACCGCTGAGCTTCCTATCACACACATATCGCTTCACATAATTTCCTGTACGTTCGGGGCTTCTTTGGACAATTAATTTTAGCAGAGTTGTACGAGTTTATTTGTAGCGGGGCGTTTGGAAATTGATACGCGTGAAATGTATACGCTACTACTTCACTGATTTGTTTTAGAATGGATAATATTGTGCTGGTTCGGGCATATCAAATAGGATTTCATAAAAAAGGAGACTAATCGTTATTACTTTTCCTTCAATTTCAATTCCTTCTAATTGTGTCAAAAATTTTCAACAACTTCAAGAATGATTTCTTAGGATTTTCGCGAATAGCGAATAGCTCCAAAACAATGCAACGAACGACTTAATCCGGCTTTCGCTGAGGAAGCACCATCAGATTGGAGTGTTTATGATTAATTTTCTGAGTTCTACTGCGGATGTCCATTTTTAATTGTCAGCAATGAATTTTGTGAAGATCGTCCATCCACGCCTATTATTACCACTGAGGTAAATGACATCAACTTGAACTTATAAACAGAAGGAGATCAGCATGGCCATTGGCATGAAAGGAATGTGCACTCTTCAACATCCTCATTTACATGGACACAGGCTTGGCAATTGCTCTTGGATCTCACATAATTTCTCTCTCTCACTCTCCATCACTCCTATTGGAGTACTGGGTGCTTCTGAGTTTCTTAGCCCCGAGTGTGGTTGCTTAGATCTGCGCATCCTCTTCATATTTCATTCTTTTTGCAATCTTATCGTATTTCCTCCATTCCTCTCCGTTTCTCGCTTTATATTGGACTTCACCCCAATTTACACCAATCTTTTTATGTCCCCTTGTGATTGTTTTCCTCCAGTTATTGTTCGGTTGTCCTCTACTTCGCTTTCTCTTTGGCCGATATTCTAGAGCATGCCGGAATATAGTATCTTGTTCTTTCCTCAAAGTATAGCCAACCCATACCCACGTTTTTCTTCTGATTGTAATTGTTCCTGTCTTGTTCTTTCCCATGGCTCAATACTTGTTATTGTATTTGGCTAATGTATTTTCAGGATCTTCTTCAGCGATTTATTGACAAAGGTTTGTAGTTGTCTATTTATTGCCATATCATGCATTCAAGTCTCTGCACTATATAGTAATATACTACTATAACTCTTAACGCAACTGTCGAATATTTGATTTTTGTTGTTTCTGAGATGTCACTTCTTCGCCAAATTGTCCTTAAGAAGTTGCATGTATGCTGTGCCTTAGTTATCCTTGTTTGAATGTCTATCTTGCTTCCTTCCTTCCTTTGTCCAACTGACCCAAAGTATGGAAATCTATCTACTTCTTCTATTATTTTCCCATGTACATTATATATCATCGTTGGGATGGCCATTGTTTTCTAGAATTTCAGTTTTCTTTGTATTTGTTTTGAAACCTACTTTTTCAGAATATTGAGTAAGCTTGTTTATTTTCGTTTGCATATGTTAATTATGTTCTGTCAATAGGTATATATTTTCTGCAAACTCTAGATCTTCGAATTAGTTGTGTCGATTCCATCTAATTCCTGTTCTGTTATCAGTCACCTTTGTAATAACCCAATCCACTATAACTAGAAATAACGTTGAAAGCAAAATGCACCCAACTCCACTTTCTATGGTTATTGCATCTGTTATTTTCCCCGAGTGTTCTAGTCTGGTCCTATATTTTTCATAAAATATTTTAATTAGATTAATGAATTTACTTGGTAGGGCGTATAATCTTATATTATATAATCTTAGAACTTTCCACATTTGTTCTCCGTTTACGGAATCAAAATTTTTCGAAATTAATGAAACTAACATTTATCGTCCTTTTATCACTCACTTGCTTGATCGAAAATAATTCTTAGGGTACAAATGTGGTCGATAGTAGGACGTGTTGCTCTGAATCCCGCTTGATTTCTTCTCAGTTTTGTATTAAGCTCTGGTTATAATCTGTCCAATACCATTTAAGTCATTGTCTTGATGTGGCGCATAAAAGTGTTATTGCTCGTCGGTTCTCACATTTGCCAAGATCTTTTTTTTGGGAACTTTTATTGATGTGTCCTCTTTCCATTTGTTTGGTATCTCTTCCTCACATAATTTAGAGGAGGCTAAAATCATCTGGATTGGTACCAATTCAAGCGATGCCACTTAAATTTGGGGTGCGACATTGTTCCTAATGGCAAAAATTGAATCTACTCAGACGAACCAGGAACCAAATAATAATCTGCTATTTGGTTATTTGAAGGTGGATCGTAACCGACAAAAGTGGTTCGTTCAAGCAGTATTGGAAGTCAGATGATCGCTTGTGTCTTTTTTGTAAACGCCTATTGGTACGTTACATTATTTAACGAAAGTTATTGGTGAAACCTGCAAATAACAGTTGAAATTGTTTCATTTTGCCTCATAATAATGTAAGCGCAACAGCATCACAAACTACTGATTTGTGGCGATTTAGCACCAAATGATTTTTGTTCCCCAAAATCAAAAATAAAATGTGTAGTGAGCGTTTGTCTTCACATGAAGCACCAATCGAAGCATTTGGGAAACTGTTTTTTGAAATAACAGCTTCAAACTTCATGAATTGGTTCGAGTATATGATGAAATATGTTGATGCTGAAGACTAATAAAATCGATAAAACCATTTAGAGAATTTAATGTATTTCTCTAACAATTCGAGAAACTTTTCAAGCAGCATTCATTTGTATCAGCTTTTAGGATGCCGATTACGCACTGAAATGTTGGTAAATGGCTAACGAAATACTCTTCCGGTAGAATGTTTTCATTTCAAAGTTTACCAAATGGCAACCTTGTAGTATACTTCAACAACTAAGGCTTAAATTAATAATTCCTATCCGATTGTAGTTAATCAAAACAGCAAAAGGAAATAAACTTGCATACTTACGTTCGAAGTGAACAAAACCGACACCTACGCCGAACCACGACCATCTTCGCCGCAATCAATTCGAGATATTAGTTTACTATTTATGAACGTGTTGAGGCGCGCAGGTGTGCCAATCTGCTCGTACAATCTAAATCATAATTTGCATACCGCTTTATACTCGACTAATATATGGCATTTGCGTTACTTACACGTGTACGAACGTGAACACGTTGCGTGTCCCGCACTTGAATATGCAAGTATTCATATTCGCCAGCGATTTAAAACACTTAAATGAGCATATTTACTGCTTCGGAAAGCATATGCATCTGATACGAAAGCGAGCCTCCTCCTCCTCCTCCTCCTCCCTCTTCTTCTTCGGACAAAGACGTACCGGATCGTATTATATTTCTCGCGTTAAATCGTTATTGAAGAATTCCTCGCTATAACGAGTCGAAACGTGTGCAATATAAGAAATAAAGACGAAAATATGTATATATTTTTCATCGTTTGATTACCTGCTGATTCTCGAGCGGTACGACGTGACATCGTACTATACGAGCTGGTCTAAAAGCTATGTGTAGATGCATATGATCGCGTATAACATCGATTGTACCGGCGTTTGCGTGTGTGTTGGAGGCTGCTTGATTTGTCTGCAGTCTGCAGGGGGCACAGTTGACGCGGCAGGGGCGCAGCTCCCTCGCAATGCGTCCCGCCGTTTATGGGATATGTAATTACGTCCAACACTGCAATAATTTTCGACGATCACTTCCGTCAGACAGGTCTCTATAATACGCGCATTAGTGTGTGTGTTCCTCTCTTTCCCTCTCTCTCCCTGTTTGTCCGTTCGTCCGATATTCGCTATCTCTCTCTTTCTGGGAAGCGTTCGGACACCCTTTCTGCGGATCGACGCTGATAATGCGGTCGCTGTCGTTGTCGTGTTCATATTGCCGTTAATGATTATAATCTGCATGGGTTAATTAGTTCGGGCGTGGATCAATGGGATGAAGTTTTAGCATCTATCTATCGATATCACCGATCTGATGTTATTTTGCCTTTTTTATATGTGAGGCATTTACGATGAAATGGTCCTTACACCTTCCATGTTCTACCCTCAAATACGTGTCTTAACGAGGAAGTTGTCATCTTCAGTGTAAATACTATGCAAACTGAAGGTGTATAGATCAACTCTCGACGATATTATTAACGTAAACGATGGTGTTCAACGCCATATAAAAAGTCTACCAAGCACATAGATTAATGCTGTTGTAGAGAAAGTATCTTTTGGTACATTATGGTGCCTATCTACAATAGTATGTATTCTTTTGAAGACAGCTATATAATGGAATGAAAAACGTAGAAATCTTCTCTGGGTAATACATGGTTGCTGAAAAAACATATTCGTCGTTCTGCGGGCCATGACGTAAGCTTAAAATTTTCGAATTCAAGGTATATAAAAGGTCCAGCATTACCCAGAGACTTTTTCTCTAAATTTTAGTTTCTGAAACTGGCTTTAGTTATAGGAAAATAGTTCTTATAACGTTGACCTGCTACCTTCAGAAATCATAAAACTCAAATGACTTTCGGCGTGCATCTTACACCTACAACGCACGCACACTCGGCTCCCGGCTGAAACACCCCTTTCCGTCTGTTATGACGCGGACGCGGAAAACGCAGGCAGTAATATTTATTGCGGTGCAATAACGGTTAAACACAACACACTCGTCATCTCAACCAGAAGCCAGATATTTATACAAGAAACACGCTCGCTCCTCGAGTAAACATATATAAAGCCGTATTTAGGGAAACTCCGAACTTGCCGGATATTGTAGTTGCATTTAATGCCTCGCCGGCACTAAATGTTATTTTCTTCTTCTCTTCCTCCTCCTCCTCCGCCTCCTTCGGATGCGTCTGAAGTCTGCAATCCGGCCGGGAACCGAAACCGATCCGTTCGTTCGAGCTATGATGGATGTAGAAACGCGTCTAGGAAACTACTTACGATTTCAGTTTTAACGCGGTCGCCTTCCTCTTCTCGATTACGCCTAAAAAACCACAAATATTTACGCATACTGCGTGGTTATGACGCCGTATGCGTCTGTCTGCGTATTCGGTCGCGTTACATCTGGCATTTCTTCGGAATATTTAGTCTGCCGCACGTAGAAAGTAAGTAAGTGATCGATGAACGAAAAAAGGTGAAGATTGACTTTGAAAATTGATTAAGTAACGGCTACTAGGTTGGCTGTTTAGATCTTTTTCTTTGCCATTAATAACTAGACTATTTTTCATAGCAAATCGTTCCTCAATTACGGTTCGAAACTGCCCGTTCTTGGGCTACATCAGATCTTCAATTGTTGTTAACACTTAATTAAACTGAATAAATGAGCATAAATCTCGAAAAAGGGAACTGCAAAGACTTATAGTCATTGGATATGTACATATACACAATTCGTTCTTTTCTTCTCACGTCCGTTACAATTATATACACACACAAACCTTCTTCTTTTATCTCGCAAAATGCGATATCGGTTGTAAACTAAGCGTTCGTACTGCGGCAATTTACGTCCCCAATATTATTGGACCTCATCAGGCGATCCGAGGTAGAAAATATGCATGGCGCGTCCTTTATAAAAATTTCGACGCAAACGACATTTATCGATATCGATACCTTATACACGTACGTACCTGTATTAAAGTATAAAACATGCTTTTAACTTCAGATAAATGTACTGTCTCATAAAGCGTAATAATTCGTGTCGATGCATTAAGATTCTTCGAGTTTATCATATTTGTTAAGTAAAAAGAAACGGACGTAATGTCTGTCCATAATTGTAAAGATGTTGTTGAATGCTGTCTTACTTGTGTCTTCGGATTTATTTTGTAGTCTCGTGGAATCTTATCTAATTTAAAATATGATGAGTTAATTCTCAAAAAACAAATTAATGCGGTAAGGGGAAGGACTATTGCTGATCTTAAAAATGGGGTTTGGAGAGTGAGAGGATCCGAGTTTTCCACTGCTATCATTATCGGTCTATTGTAGGCCTGACAGTAGAGCTGTCCTGCTGGACCCAGACGACATTTTCATAAAGTAGTGAGGCTCAGATTATTATCCATTTGCTATTTAACCCTTCTCCTGGTAGAAGGTGCATGTTGAATTTTTTGCCAATTCGATGGTATGAAGATGTTTTCGTAGTCTGCATTGGTCAAAAAGCTTAAACTCAGGTCCTTAACCCTCTAAATCAATCCGGTACCGGAAGCTTCTACCTTTCCTCCAACCTGGCAGTCTATCTGGCCATCAAACTTACGTCTTCGGACCAAAGATATGTATCCCTCGGTAGTTTCGAGCTTACTATGAGCTCTTCGGAATTTCCACATCAACTTGAATTTAATTCGGTTTTTTTGTCATGAATTTAATGTGTCTTTACAATTACTTTAGGAATCCATATTTTAACGATACTTTCTAATTACTTCTGGTATCAAACAGCAACTTAATGTTTGTTTTAAACAAATTACAGTAAACATTGTGCCAACCTACATCTAAACTCGTCGCTTTTCACTCTATCGCAATTCTTTAGGAACTCGAGCGTTGCGAAGAGAGTATAGAATCGACTTAGACACGAACTGTACACACGCACATCATGGTAAATACAAACATTCTCATACAAAACATACACGTACACACGTACGAAGACGTAGATAGCATGGAGAGAGAACAAAGCCTTTATCACTGCACAATTATGTTTCGTGTCGGATTATAACATGCGGAGGAAAGCCAATTAGTGACGGGAGAGCTAGCCAGTCGCATGGAACCGAACATAAGCATGTGTGTGCGAGATACAAATTGCTTATAATGTTTACGAGGTGTAGCGTTTCTGCAGTAATTTCAGTTTAAAAGGGTTAAATGACGACGTCGACGACACGACGGAGACGATTAGGTACGACTCGCCGAGTTAGTGCTACTGGTAGTGGCTGCGGCCGCTTAACATCACCTTCGCGCATGCAAAATCCGTGTAAACAAGTAGTACGCAATACACTCGTCTTTAATATGGAAACCTGAACGTACACAAATTTTAACGGAATAGTTAAAATTATTCAGTAACTTCTATCTTCTACCACGAGACTATTTGGGAAGCTTCTGTACTAAAGTAAAAATAATGCTATCCAATTAATAAGTAGCTGCAATAGTAGCTAGGCAACGATTTTTGTTTCTATCTTTGTTGGTTCTCTTCCGAATGGATCCTGATGAGGTTTAAATCGTACGAAACTAGTTCATGCTATAATCTGCGGCTAATAAACATGACATCAACCCTTCTCCTTCATCAGCACTTGCGACGTCACTCACATAACCTCAGAGGTCATTAAAGAGTCATTTACCTATAGTTTATGTTATTAAAGTTCTTGCTATACAAAAGAAAAACAGGAAAATTAGCGTCGTTTAAAGAAAACTTGGAAGACTTCCACTTTACACACTTTCGTAACTGTGCTGTTGGTGGAATCGCACAACCGTACCATAAGTAGACCGCAGTTATCGACTTCCGCTTCACTTTACGGACGTTATACAAAGTATATAGCAAATGGATAGATGCATGTTGCACATATGAGGTCCTCTACCTGTTAGTAAAACGTCACGCTCGACGATCCGACACGTTTATACCATTGTTCGATTGCGCGGAGCACTAGTTCGATCCATTATCGAAATTGAGGAAGCGCTTTAAGTTCCATATTAGCTGTACGTGTATGATTAACATACGTTCGCGTTAGTTTTTTACGAGAATTGCCCTGTTAAATCGATAATCGATCAATTCATCGTTTCTATATACATACATACATGCATTTGTATATTTACTTACTGTTTCATCGTGCGTGCTTTCCTATAAAATATTAGCTTAGACACCATTCAATTCTAAAAAGCCTCCTTCTCCAGGGAATTCGACTATTAAGTATTGAAATTAGAGTTTCAACAATTATGAATGTTGTCACATAAGAATATAGATTCTAAATAGAAAATGTCAGAAACAACGAAACTCCAGAAATACGAACCTTGGGTGGTAAGGAAACACGTAGCTATCAGTAACGTTCACCATAGCAAACTCGCACATGGCGCAACTTTTTCAAGTATCACATTTTGCATCCTAAGACTACCCAGTTGGCACGAAAATCTTATTACCCCGGCGAAATACGATCGAAAAGAATCGTGGCGAACGGATGGAATAATTGTCGGTTGCTTCTCGCGCATTATTGGTCGAAAATACGGACGGAAGAAACACGACGACGAAGAGCAAAGGGGCGCCTCGACAACATAAACGTCGGTTGCGTGCGATCGGACGTTTCGATTTCTGCAATTTAATTGCGTAATTGGCGAGTAGGCGGAAAGACGAAATAACGGACGGTTGAGCAAGAAGAACGATCACGAAGAAGGAGAGAAGAAAAAAATTGAGATTGGAGAAGAGGGAACAATGGAATGATGGGTTGTTGTAAAGTAGAAGAAGTTAAAGAATCATAATTGTTGTATTTATAAATAAACGGTAAACTTTTGTCGGCGTCTGTCATACAGTTTTACAATTTTCTGGAAACAATGTATTTTTAATCAGTCACTAATTTGGGTACTTTCTTGAGATGATAGGTTCAGAAGTGATTCACTTTCCAATCTAAAATCATTAGAAAATGATCAATATCTGGATATTATCACCTTAAAATCGTCTCCTACTACATTCATGCATAGATGAACATTTCAGCGTATTTAAAACTGTTTGCTACTGCTATCGGAAAGCTTGTATTAATGGAAACCATAAGAAATCGGCTGCATGGCGTGGGGATTTACATAGGAAGAGCAATGGCAGGTTTTCCACTTAGTGGAAGCCACAAAATGCCTCGCATAATGTGGGCATAGGCGCATAATAACTAGGAACATCGTATTTGGAGGCAGGCATTGTCTAGAAATGAATCGCAATTCACGCTTCGGCCAGACAACAGGTCTTTGGCACGAGTCTAGAAGACGAAATAACCCACAATTTTCTCGAGAAACAATGGAATAAGTAATGAAGATCACAGTCATCTTTCTCATTCTGGATGGTCTCCTCAATGCCCAAAGGCACATCAACGAAATTCTGCAACCAATTGTTATTGATATGCTGCAACAATAGGAGAACGGTTCGTTTTTATGGACGAAAATGGCCGTGCATCTTGTATTGTTGATAACTGCTTGGATCAAGTGGAAATCGAGAGAATTGACTGGCTAGCAAATTCTTCTGATGGTAATTCAATGGAACATGTCTGGGAAATGCATTAAGAACCGCATTGCTGCCCATAAGTCCCGCGTATGATTGAGTAAATTCAAGTTGCTGTGCGAGAAGAATGGAATCGAATGCTGTAAGCTATACTTTGACTTGTTCCATAATTGCAAGATAGGTTTTAGACAAGAAATCCCTGACGGGGTGCGTAATTAAAATTAAACGATGACGAGTGTATACGTGGAACGCAATGCATCACGATAAAATCGTTGAAATCTGCAAGTAACAAAGTTATTAAATGTCAAAACTGTAAAATTAATGTTACATATCTAATTTTTTCTTTTTCTCAACGTATCAACCTTCCTTGTTAATTCTTAACAGCATTAAAAGCAGCTTTAATTGACTCTTATCGATTAATATTTGTTTTTCGACGTGTTAAAATTATCATTAACATATGTTTGACAATCTTGTCGAATTTGACAGATACATCAGGTCTACAATTGGTTCTGTAAGCTGTCACAAACCAGCAAAGAACAAATTACGGCGTTGAAATCGTACATATTTTGAATTAATGTGTATAACTTTCCATTTCGTTCGCTTAGGTCAACATATTTGTCAAATTTACTCATCGCGATAAAATCGTCAAAATCTACAAATAATATAGAAACTAAATGTCAAAACTGTCGAATTAATGTTACTTGTCAAACTTTTCTTTTGTTTAACGGATCAATTTTACTTGTCAACCAAGTTTACAACAGTTTTACTTGAGTATAATTTGTTTCTCGACATATCAAAGGTACCATTACCAAATGTTTAACAAATATTGTCAAATTTGACAGATGTATCAGGATTCAAATAATTTTTTAAGCACTTTGAATCAATGTATAGGTAAAACTTTCCATTTCGTTTACTCAGGTTAAAATCGTTGTTAAATCTACTCCAGGTATATGTTACGATATATTATATATCATGAAAAAATCGCCGAAATTTCCTAGTAACATAGTTACTAAATATTAAGACTGTCAAGTTAATGATAGTTGTCAAACTTTTCTTTTGTTCAACGCATCAATTTTACTTGGCAATTTGTAATCGCGTTAACATCAGCTGTAATTGATTTCTATCGACTATAATTTGTTTTCGAACATTAATTTTTGACAATATTGGCGAATTTAGAAAATGCCTAGGAATTGTAATTGGAACTTTACACTTTAGAAGTGGCATCTTAAACTTGTGGTCCACAAAGTTTTCGGGGGTCCACAGGAATGTTTTTGGGGGTCCATGGAACGATTTCCGGGTGTCTGTTTTAGCATACCTTAACACACTTTATTCTTTTCGACAAAAGCTAACTCTTGTAATTTTAGTTTATGTATTTAAACAAATTAGTTTGAGGAGGAATCCGTGGGCTTTACTTTACTGTCAAAACGGTTCGTAGAACAAAGAATCTTAAGAAACTTAGGTTTAGATCAACGTAGTTGTCAAATTTACTTCAGTAGGATCTCAATAATAACAATAAAATCATCAAAATCTGCAAGTAACAGTTACTAAATGTCGAAATGCGTCAAACTGTTTCTTTTATTTAATCTGTCTTTATCAATCAATTTTCAAACGCATTTAAATTGGATTTAATTAACGTTTATCGACGTTCCATAATAAATTTTACGGAAAGAGCGAAGAAAAACGATAAATACATATTAGATTTTTATTGGATAAAAATACAATTCATTATTGGAGAAAATATTGTTATTAAAAACTTAAAAACTGCCAAGAAATAGTAAAGTTTAAAGAAGAAAAATTTCAGGAAATTCAGTTGGTTTCAGTATAATACGGGGAATGATATCTATACCCAAGAATTGAACCTATATATTTCTTAATTTATGGCAAGTTTACTGGTAATATAAAGAAACCACCACTAAATGAGATCGGTATTAAAACTTACAGAAATTTTGAGTTTCTATGTTAATCTTTTATTCTACATATCGAACGCAATTAACTAGTTAAATTCAAATAAATCCTTTAAAAGTTTGTTCGCAGATTATGCACGAAATTGGGGACCTTCTCAATTTTGAAGAAAACAATAGTATAATGGGACTTACACATAATGTATTCGTTCGATTTTGCTATCAACTTTTGTCGAGTCGAAACTTGAAGACAACCTTAACTAATACAATGAAAAGAAAAGGACTAACCCGGATTAAGGCAATTTAATCTAACTAGTGCATACGCATATAAATCTTATTCAGATTACATAATAAGCCTAACTATACCTATTCTATAGGCTACGGCTTCCGGATTATAAAAAAGCAAATTCACACACACACGCACGTTAACTCCAGAACAAAACAGACATAAACGTACAGCCGCCCATTGTGAGGTGAAATTTAAGCGAGAAGGTGCGTCATATCATTATGCTTATTATCGTCACAAGTGGAATAGTTTAACAATAACAACAACGCCGGCCGTTCCTGTTATACAAATCCAGTCATTATATTAACAAATTCAGCTTTCATTGTATATCAAAATTGAAATTAAATCCTACCGGATATTCCAGCATTTATAAACCGGAACTGTACGGACACGTTCGTTCCATATCGATACGTTTCGATTCTGATCGCGTATTGAACGAGACGATGGTCACTTTATCTCGCCTATTATCTCCATTATTATTATTATTAATGCTGCGTTAGAGCGCGGTAATATGATAATTTTGCGCGCCCGCGAAACAATACGCGCTATTATTCTCGCGGAAGTCTTTTATCCGTATTTATTTGTTGTTTCGTTTTCGACCCGATTCATCGCGATGTGAATTTTAATTTGATATTAGTGGCCTCGCTAGAATAATAAAATGACCAAGCAGGATAAAGTGGCGACCAGATATGATAAATAGCTTTCAGACGATTCGATAGCCACATTTGCTGCACTTGCTGCGTTTATTATTGCCATATTTTCGTTTCCTAGAAAACAATATTAAAGCGGGCAATCTCGACGATTGGAGTTGAAATTGTAGTAATCTTATCCATATCCAGTCTCCTCTGTTCTGTGATAGCTCGGATATATACTTTTATTTCACATCTCCTAGTCCTCCCTTCTGCTTTTCTTGAAATCTTTACCTCATATTTTCTTGACCAATCTTTCACCGTCCACTTTCTGTGCGTTCCGGTTGAAATCTCAGTTGGAGCTATTTCAGTTAATTTGTGAACGTTTCGTTTTTGATTTTGTCATTTTCTTTGTCTTCATCTAACCATACATTAATACAGTTTGGATGTCTTTAAATTTTCTTTCCTATATGAATTTTATTCTTTACATTCTTCATTAGATACTAAAAACTCAAGATACAAACTTCGTTTAGTCCCATTTTATTCGTAAATTGCATTTAGAAATTTTAATATATGTAGGTCGTGTCCTAATAGAATTTTCACTGATCAGTCTCCATCTAAACTTGAAGATATTATTTCCTCGACTCGCTCTATCCTTGCAGTAGTCTCTCAAGGTATATGCCGTAGTCCAGTTGTTTCTCGTCTTTTACCCTAACCCCACTTTCTAAAGACCATGGTTTATAATCTTGTTTCTCTTTCATTTTCGTATCACCCTTATATCTATTTCGAAAGAATATACCTTCACCATGGCTCCCCTGACAATTAGTTTGCTTTTCGCTTGAAAAATTAGTTCAAAAAATCTCTAGATTCCAAATGGCTTCAAATATACAACACACACTGCGTAGAGACTACCAAAGCAGTGAAGCAGTTAACAGCACGTCAGTCATCTCAAGCGTCATTTGAAAGAAGTCTATTTTTAAATGTAGTAATATTTCAAAGAATCCTACAGTTTCACCGCACGTATTAGAGGAAACATTCAAATGATTATCTGAAATAGAATATTGGCACACTGAATGTTTAGAGTTGCTATTAAAATAAAGATTTAAAGTTGGGTATTGCAAGGTATGTACAATATATATCATAACTTGCAAATATGTTTTGCATTTAGGGGAACCGCTTACGGTTAGTTTTAACATAATTGCAAGTTGAAGTCTAGTTGTTTTATATACGTACATTTGTACTTCCCACAAACAATAATCTATGAATATAACGCAGATACAATCAGAAGCAACTTGGTAAACGAAAATGTGGGTGATGAATAAAAATGAAACGATCAAAGAGGAATGCAGGAAAAACAAAAACGTCTGGTTATCCCTACATCCCAATTTAATTCTATTATTGAGGAGTTTCTTGGATTGTCGACAACAATATGTAGAATGCAATGAATTCAAATCAGCGGTTTTTGTTGCTACCAGTGGTATACCAGGGTTCCAATATCGGTCCATTGATGTTCTTAATGTTTCGTTAATGACTTACGTGATGTGTTCTCATCTGAATCACTATTATATATCGATGACTTGAAGATCTTCCGTGCTGTTCATGATGTTAGTGATTGTAATGTACTGCGACGCGATATTGATGCTTTGTTGAAATAGTGCCATGGGAATCAACTGAACCTGAACCTTAGTAAATGCAAGACTTTTATTTGCAGATCTGAATATATAGTAGTTCAATATAAGATGAAGGAAAATGTTTGGGAGCGTTGTTCTACGTTTAATGATTTAAGGGTAACATTCGATACGTAATTGACATTCAATGTGCATGTTAAAATTGTTTACTCTGGCGGTTGTAAGTTGTTATGATTTCTAATTGGGACATGCAGGGATTGTAGACACTACCATTCTGCTGCACAATGCTTTAATACGTAGCAGGCTTGAGTATTCCAGTGCGGAGTCGTTGCCTCTGTATTATAAATACATATACATATGTATATGAAAATGTTCTGGAGAAACGATTCCTCAGGTATCTATACTACGTAAAATTCAAGATGTATCCACAGTTTGATGTATCTCACGACTGTTTACTACAAGAATTTAATTTTCTGTGGTTGGAATAATTGTCGAAAGTTAATTGCACTTAGCTAGTTATTTCAAATTATTCATAATATAATTGATGATTCATCATTTTTAGAACGAATCTATTTTTATTTGCCCAGATTTAGTACCAGAAATTCTGTTACATTTGTTAATCGTATTCCAAATACGTATCACTTTCTGAATTCACTATTGTGTAATATGCATCACACTTATAATTCTTGTAGTTATTATTTGGATGTGTTTAATTGTAATCATACTTTGTTTATCACCTCAGCCAGAGAATGTTTTCATTATTTGAACTTTGTTTTTTATATTATATAAATATAAATAAAAATAACATTTGTCCTCCTAGGTTATTAATAAATTACCATTATTATCGTTTAATTGCTATACCTCGTACATTAATGTGGGTAAACTCTGTCGTATCCTGCGAATATCAATAAATAAGAAGAACCAATGCGTACTCCTCCAAAATTTATCTCAACATAATACTAAACCTTGGCTAATTCTCAGTGCTTGCACCCTTACGAAAACTATATTTAATGCAGGCGATACAAATACATAAGATCAATTCTGCAACTTACAAGTAGAAACAGTTTTATTTAATCATTTAAGCAACGAACTCGGAACACCCACTCTTTAGATATACGTTTATATTACGTCTTGTGTAAATGTACAACATTGGCGAAAAATTTGGACGAAATCATTCAGAAAATGCTAAAACTTGACTGTAGTCGTAGGCGGAAATGATGAGTAAATAATGATTGGAAACATAGATTATAACAATCACTACTCTCGTGGCCACGTGATAAGACTTGAATCAAAGTTCAAGGTTAGGTTTTAAATTCTCTATCCCGCCAATTGGATTGTGATATTGGCTTTTAAAAAATACGTATCTTATATGATAGTTTTGTACCATAATTAGGTCAATTAAACAAGAATGATTGAAATAATAGTTATATTCTCGGAAGTTTACAAACGTTTTCGAAACACCATCATCAGTAAAAATACAACTACATAAATGTATAGACAAATAATTGGTTTTTCATTCGGGAACTATCAACAAAATAACTAATGACTAGAATTTCTTGATATGTAGGATCTGTAATTTCTTTTATAACGGATGTCCCAAAATTAACGCAAGATTTGAATTTGTCGCCATTTGTGCTGTAAAGTCTTGGCAACCTTACAAAAAACAATTCAATAGCTTACAGTTTAGGGTTAGTAAAAATGGAGCGTTACACGACAGAACAACGTGTTTTCATTACTGAAGAATATTTCAAAAATAATGAAAGCTTGGCGGCCGCAGTTCGAAAATTTCATATAAAATATGATCGAAATAGTGTTTTAAACTCGTCAACTGTAAAGAGATTAAGTCAAAAATTCAGGGAGACTGGATCCGTTGGAGACGCCAAACACACTGGTCGTGCAAAAATAGTCCGTTCAAATGTCAATATAGAAGCAGTGCGTGAGAGTGTCGGTGACAATCCAGGAACCTCAATTCGGCGTTGTGGACAAGAATTGCAAATTTCAAGAAGCTCTCTACAGCGTATACTCACTAAAGATCTGTGTCTGCATGCTTACAAAATTCAATTAACACAACAACTGAAGCCTAGTGACCATGCACAGCGATGAGACTCCGTTGAATGGATTATCGAACATCAACAAATGGATGCTGATTTTTCGAGCAAAATCGTCCGAAGCGATGAAGCACATTTTCACCTTGATGGCTTTGTTAATCGCCAAAATTGCCGATTTTGGGGTTCCGAGAACCTACATGTGATTGTCGAAAAACAAATGCATATACAACGTGTCACTGTTTGGTGTGGATTTTGGGCCGGACGCATAATTGGACCATACTTTTTTGAAAATGAGGCTGGTCAAGCAGTGACTGTTACTGGATATCGCGACATGATAATACAGTTCTTTCTGCCGAAATTGGATGATATTAATGTGGTCAATATGTGGTTTCAACAAGACGGTGCCACATGCCATACGGCCCGTGAAAGAATTCAATTACTGCATGAGACATTTCCAGGTCGTGTACTCTCTCGTTGCGGAGATCAGAATTGGGGCCCTAGATCGTGTGATTTAACACTATTAGATTTCTCTTTAACCTCTTATAACCCTTACACCGAAAGGTAGAAAGGGTAAAAGATTAAGAAGAAGAAGAAGATTTCTCTTTATGGGATTATTTGAAATCATAGGTCTATGTCAACAAGCCCACAATCACCCGTGCATTAAAGGAGGAGGTTCAACGCTGCATCAACGAAATTCAGCCACATTTATGCAAAATGGTCATGGAAAATTTCAACAAACGAGTGCGTATGTGCATGCAAAGTCGTGGAGGCCATTTGCCCGATGTGTTATTCCATAAATAACCTTATCCTATGTACTTTATGATTCAATAAAAAAATAACAATCAAAAGACAAAAAGCTGTGTTTTCTGTTTAATTCAAATCTTGCGTTAATTTTGGGACAGCCTTTATTATAAGTAACTAAATGTATATATATATATATTTCGTGACCTTTTTATATATTTATCTTATATGATAGATCTCTACCACTAATAGGTCAATAAAACAAGGCTGGTTTGAACGATAGTTATATTTTCAGAACGTTTACAAACGTTTTCGGAATACCTTCTTCAGTGAAAATATAACTAGATAAATATATAAACAAACATTTGTTTTTTATTTGGGAACTATCAACAAAATGACTAATGACTAGGATTTCTTGATATAGAGGATGTGTAACAAACTTTTATATATATATATAAATTATAAAAACTAAATTAATGTGTAAACATACATGCAAATTAAGAACACTAAAACCCTATATCAAAAAATCTTTGTCGAAACCTTAACAATTCTGTTCAAGGACTAGGGAAAACCCAAATTTAAAAACCTAGCCAAAGGTTTCCTTCTTAAGAAATGCAAATGTTATTTTAATAAATTAATATATATGTATATTACTTAAATTTTGAATATCGGTTCTGAAATTAATAGTTTTAGTGTCTTTCTGTATATTTATCATTTCATATATTAGTCTCTTTTTTATAATTATTCTCTGTTTTTAATACACATTGTGTTTTCAAAATCAAAGTAATGCCCAAGATCTTTGTAATGCTTTGTTACAGCGGTCATTGCACCAAAATCATTATTTAAAGAATACTTATGGCTATACAACCTTTTCTTTAAATATTGTTTCGTCTGACCGATGTAACAACCATCACAGTCTTTACAGTTTATTTTATAAACTGCATTACTCTGATTTTATTTAATTATTTTAGATTTAGTATTAGTAAAAGAGATCTGTTACTATAATTTGGAATGAAAGTAATGTTTATGTTGTTTTTATTAAACTCTTTTTTATTTTTTCGCTTAAACCTTTTTTATAAGGAATAGCGCTATAACATTTATTGTTATTAATTTTAATTCCTCTATTATATAATTTGTTAATTCTATTTTTTATTATTTTTTGATAAAAACTATTTGGATAATTATTTTTATCTAAGATTTCTTTAACTTTTTTAACGAAACAATATTTAAAGAAAAGGTTGTATAGCCATAAGTATTCTTTAAATAATGATTTTGGTGCAATGACCGCTGTAACAAAGCATTACAAAGATCTTGGGCATTACTTTGATTTTGAAAACACAATTATATTAGAAACAGAAAATAATTATAAGAAAAGACTAATATACGAAATGATAAAGGTACTAAAACCGATATTTAGAATCTAAGTAATCTATATAGCAATTTATTAATATGACATTTACATTTCTTAAGAAAGAAACTTTAGGCTAGGTTTTTGATTCGGTTTTTCCCTAGTCCTTGAACAGAATTGTTAAGGTTTCGACAAAGATTTGTTGATATAAGGGTTCTTTGTTTGGGTGTTTCCATAGTTTGCATATATGTGTTTGCACATTAACATCAGTTATTTATAATATAAAAAAAAATACGGATGCTATATATCTAGAAATCCTAGTCATTAGTTATTTTGTTGATAGTTCCTGTATAAAAAACAAATGTGTGTTTATACATTTATCTAGTTATATTTTCACTGACGAAGGTGTTCCGAAAACGTTTGTAAACGTTCTGAGAATATAACTGTTATTTCAATCACTCTTGTTTAATTGATCCAATTGTGGTAGGAAACTATCATATAAGTATAATTAAAAAGGTCACGAAATTTATATATAGTATATCTTTTAAAAATACGAGTACGACTTGTAATAGTAATAATGAAATTGTTATGTTATCATGAGCTGCACTTTTGGAATCCATTGTAATGGAAACTACCCTCGGGAAACAAATATTCTTATTGTACAATAGCAATAAATCTCAAAATAAATCGTATTAAGTCATGTGATTAAAGTTCTCGATAGTATCGTGCACATAGGTGGTATGGCAGCATTCGAACCGTCGCAATTAATTTGAAACAATTCGAAACTCCTGCCCATCGCGAAGATATTGATAGATGAAGTTTATGTTCTTAATACGTTTACGAAACGGTCGTCGTAAGCGCGGTCGGGCGCGTGTGCGCGTCTTTCGAAGCAGTAAATCACACGTCTACTATTTATTTAACGTAATTATATCTTAACCGATGTTATGAACTCAATAAATAGACCCAGAATTCATAACACAAACAAGTAGCTGTTAGTAATTCACTGAAGTGTTTTATAAACACTAAAAACATATGGATTCCTGGATTTCATCCGTAACGCCGCTCGTCGAGAGACGCCTAGCTAGGAGGTAAGGCGCACCGACCCGATAGATAGATATCTGGGTATGTATTCTGTTCGTACATACACGCATACACATGCAGAAACGTCGGTACGGACGTGCATTTGGAGGAATTCATCGCAGACGCGCATATTCGATAAATACACAACCTATTTTAGATCCCGTTCCTGCTTCGCATTCTAGATAATATTCCCGAGTTAATTAACGCTGCAATGCGCGCGGATATGGAAATGAACGACGCGATCTCGTAAATTTTCGACGAACTGCATATATCTTGCTAAATTGAATCGGGACGACACCAAACCGAATTGACGTGCGATATGCGCGAAAACCGCAGCTCCGGTCCCAGACGCGACATTACGTGAAAAGTGATCGACTGTACGCCGAAAAATGCAGCAAAATTCAATTGGTAGCTCTTTTTTGGCATAGTTAAATGAGTGACCGTACTATGCGCCTGAAAAAATATTTTGGATGAAAGGGGATAAAATATATGGAACAACAATAGGTAGGCAAGGCAACATTGCGATTTTTCTCCTGTTTCTGTGTGTAATAGGTTGTTGATCACACATTGTCAATTTTTCATGAAATAAAATGGTTTAGAACTTTACCTTATCGATTAATGAAAGTATCCACCAGATTCGCATTTCAAGTACTAAATTGTCATCTTCAGTAGGCGAAGCATAAAGGAAACAAAGTATAATGTGTGAACTACGTTTTGAACCGCTGAAAAGTACTTGCCCGCCCATATTTTTTTGTATATTACGTATTGATAGGAAAATTTATTCTGTAAAATGATTTTAATATTCCTTTAGGTGAGACTAAAAACTTCCCTATAATAAAAATTTGTAGCTGTGGTCATAAAATCTACGGAATTTCTCTAAATAACGATGCATAAGTACCTAATGCAAAAATCATGTATCGCGTCTGGTGAGATTTAGTGAAGTAGATAACCTAAATCTCTTATTTTTTAAAATTATTATCAGATAACGATGTTAGTTAGGAATGCGTGGAATTTTAGGTTTATCTTTAGTTTTTTCGGAGAAAACATGATTTAAAATGTACGCTGTCTGCGACGTAACTTTGTTCAAGAATTTCGTTGTGTGAATCTTAAATATGCCGAAAGCGAAGGAACTTTCAATTGAAATGTGCTCTACAATAATTGGCTATCATAGAAGTAGCAAAATTAATCGCCAGATTTCGAGGGAACTGAAAGTGCCAAGAACAGTTGATTATGATGTGAAAAAATTTAAGATCGATGAAAGGGTGAACAAAAGGGGAAACAAAACACTTGGTGAATGGCTCAGAACCTCGACTTCGGCTGAAGATAGAAAGATTGTGATTTCTAGGGAAATAGCAGCGGACGTGAATGTGGAAAGGCTAATCCCCTCACTGCGTCAACCGTTAAACGCAAACTTTAAGAGGCAGACCTTCATGGCCGAGTAGCTGTATGAAAACGGTTGTGCCGCGCCATCAATAAGAAGAAGCGATTGCAATGGCCTAATCAACACAAAAACAGGACATTTGAAGAATGAAAAGAAGTTTTGTAGAGTGATGAGTATAAATTCTAACCTTTCGAATCTAGATGAAGAGGCTTTGTGTATAGGTCAGCAAAGAACGGACATCTAACCAATGGTTTTGTGGTGATAAGGAATTGTTTTGGTGGAGACAAAATCAGGAATATTTGCAGAATTCAAGGAATAATGAGAAAAAGGCGGTATCGGGATATTCTTGAAAATGAAATGTTGCCAACTGGACTGCGTATTTTTCGACACGGAGTGATATTTCAGCACGACATTGACTCGCTTAATGTTATGATTTGGCTACCACAGTCCTCTGATCTCAATCCAATCAACAGAAAATTGAGCTCAATGGGCGTATTCCACAAGTGTTCAATAGAACATTGTAGACAGAATGGTACAAAACTTTACGAGAAACTTCAATAAAATTGCTTAATAGGATGCTGAAATTTTGTGAAGCGATCATTAAGGGTGCTAAATCTGGAGAATATGGTGGGTGTGGCAGTACATTATATACAAGCTGTAAAAGCTTTAGACGAGTAACCAAACTTGTATGAGGTCTCGCATTATTTTGGTGAAAGACTACACTTTTCTATTGATCAATTCTGATCTTTTCTGTTTAAGTGAATCATTCAATTTGTCCAAATGAGGGCAGTACACTTCAGAATTGATCGTTGTGTTGTTCGGTAGAAGCTCAAAAAAAAGAACATTTTCTTGAAATCCGATCAAACAGACAGCATCACCTTCTTTCGATGAATATCGGCTTTAGAATTGCTTTGAGCCAGTTCATCTTTTTTACTTCATGATCCCTTGCATATAACATTGTTTTAGACGACCCATTTTTGTCCCCAGTGATGATGCGCTTAAAATGATTCAATTTCTTTCTGGAAGAACATGAGGAACCCACATGTCGAGCTTTGAGATTAAACTTAGACGTTTCAAATGATCATGAACGGTCGAATTTGATAAATTTAATCTCACGGTTTGCACCAATTAATGCCTTTATTGTATTTTCATAAGTTTCAACTGGTTTTCCAGAACGTGGTACATCTTCATTATCAAAATTGCCGGATCGAAACTTTGTAAACTAGTTGTGGCACTGGCGTTCTCTCATTTTCGCCATACACATCGGATAATTTCTTTCTTGCTTGAACAGCATTTTTACCTCTTCGATAGTAAAAAGGTAAAATATTTCGAAACTTTCCATATTTGATAGGACACCAACCAAAACCTACTGCGTGGAATCAATCGAACTTTTTCATAAGCAAGCCTTGCTATATCAGCTATCAAAATATATAATAACCATGGGGGCTTAGTGTGAAATTGGCTGTGAAAAATACAATTAAATCCTCTGTTGGGAAAAAAACAAAATTTCTTTCAGAACAACCCAATAATTGTTCTTATTCGAAATGTTTCTGATTTGGTTGCTAAAGTGGTACACAAATACCCTCCTTTCCAAGTACTACATTTCATTATATCCGTATGTATTTTTCCGTGCTAGAACATCCTACGTTTATATTTTTAATTTCGCCGTTAACTTCGGTTCCTAACCTTAACATTCCATTCCTATTCTCTTCCCGTGGTACTGTCGCGCGTTTCCTCCTTTGTTATTCCTTCTTTCGCCAGAAATAGCCTTCCGAGACGAAACACCGCCACCTCATAAAACATTCTCCGCGATCCTTTCCCTCATATACGTGTAAAAACCGTCAGTTCCGAAGTCGAAGGGGAGAATCGTTTTTCCCTCCTTTTCCTTCTTCTTCGAATGCACGTTCCACGTCGTCTCCGTTCTTCCTCTGCCGCCGGTTAGCGTCGGTTCTCCACCGCGACCGGGCAGCTCCCGCGGGCTTCGCGTTTTTAGCAGTAATAAAACTATTACATTAGTTTTTTGTGCGTGTCGTCCGCAGGGGAAGGGTCGGTCAGCGCGCGCGTCCCTGTACGAAAGAACTGACCGTGATACATCAAGTAATATCAGTTGTCGAGCGGATGCTACCCATGGGTCCGCCCGGGCCATACATTTCAATCTCGACTGTCAACGGGAGACGCTTCTTATCGCCGGCTATATAAGTATACGAACGGCGACGGCGGTACGTCATCTAAAGTCATTTGCAATAAAAAACGTTTCTGCTTTTCCGGACGGGATCATTTTCCGGAGATTTATAATGCATACGGAGAGCAGTCGAAACCGTGATATATGTACTCTATTTCAGGCATGTCCAAAATAGTAATGGATAGAGATTTTATTAATTCGAAGAAAAATACTATTAAATAGTATTCTTATACGTAGAAATATTATCCGGGCAATGTAGTGGTTGTCGGTACTTTTCTGTAGCTCGTTATACACCATTTGTTCCTCCGAACGGACACGTACCCGTTCCGTAGTACTAATTCGAAAATCTTGCTTATTCATAGTTGAAGAGTACCTATAACTTCTACGTAGAAGCACAGAATAGACAGAAGCGACAAAGTTAGAAAATCTTGTGGTAAATTTTGTATGTGCATGGCCGGCAACCATATTTTAAATACGACGACAGGGTCTATATTTGACTAGCTTCATTAATGTTATTATTCTGGGATGGTGTGTGCATATTATTGTAGAATTAAAATATATGATTATTATTGTACTTCATTGATATAGCTTTTTAGCAAATACTATTCTTGGAACATATACAAAACTCTAATATTTTTCAATTAATACGAAGAAGTATGTAGTTGTCGTATTTTCTAAGTGGCGTTAGGTTCTGACCTATTTCGAGGTCATTCATATCGAGCACATAATCATCAAAGCTGACTCACTTTGTCAGTTCTGTGTATTCTGTGGTATAAGGTACAACTGCCAAAAATCATAAACTGAGATATTCGATAAAAGCTTACTATCGTAGTATTGGAACAAAGTTATATCAGTTTATGATTTTCTTTGATTTTAAGGAATACAAACAAACATTGTTAACAGAACAAAACTGGAAAGAAACACTAATTTCTCAAAAAAGGGATCAACAGTTGTGAAATTTTGTAAATGATCTAAATGCCAAAACAGATTATATTTTTCTTTCTAACTACCAAAGCCTACGTCTATGTGTCTCCATGAACCGGGCTTTCCAGAGCCACAGATTCTTCAGCGGTTTTGATATTCAAATCTACATAATAAAACGAGATATGCCAAATGAATATAATCTTAATCTAGCATAGACGCTAAGTTGTCTAATCTCGTTTTCGTGATGCAATTTTTGCATTCTAATAATGAAAATGGCAAACTTTTTCCTTTGTTTAGAATATTACATGTTTTCCACGGTACTACATCGCCAAAACTTTGGTGAATAGATATCACGAAAGAGTTATCTTATGAAATACGCAGCCAGGATGCATGAATGTTTAAGTAGGCATCGGCGAGACGATGAAGATGCTTAAAATACAATACGTATGTACAACAGCGTATGGGCTGTTGTGGCAACTCACTTTGATCATTGTTTCAATGTTTTTCAAAACATAAAGTTTAGTTAATTCTTTGCGCCTCTCTATCTGTGCAAGTCTCGGTCACATGAGAGATATGTGTGTTCAGGTGTTTAGAATTTTTGATCTATCTGTGAGAATCTTACCGGATTCAAAAAATTACATAATGGTTGTTATACGAGTATTCTATTTTTATTCTGACCACTGTAATTATGATTTCAGATGCAGACTTTTCCTTTGACAGCAAAATTTTCGGAGAGAAAAATACCTATTCCTATGCCATTGCCGTTGCTGTATTACTGTTAGCAATATGAAATGATTTTCTACCGCGTAGAATAAATAGCCTTGATGACGATGTTCCTGTTTGCATTATAATACCCCTCAAATGCGCAAATCGTGAGTAGTTTCCTGCATTAACGCAGCACTGATTTTTAAAAGAATTTTGTTAAGGTTTCAAATAAAATATAAATTACTTTTCTTAATGGTGTGAAAATGTTTATGCTAGCAAAGTTTGCAGTTATTTGCTGATATCTTTTATAAAAACGTATACACACCTTATTTCGTTCCTATATAAATATTAATTTCTTATCTCACCATCATATTTCTTGGTTTTAATTGACACATACATACATACATATATTCCCTTCACTGGTTTTCCTCATCGATTCCTATAAAATCCTGCTGAAATATGAAAGAATAACAAGCCAGCACACATTTTCCCTTTCCGACGTATTTATCACGTAATAATAAGAGAAAAATGCTCTTAAAGATCACAGTATACGAGCTCGCATGTTAAATATCAATCCGGATATATTTACAACAAATGGAAGCGCTAACATCAATATTACAAGACGGTAATTTACGAATAGTAACGTAAACGAGGTAATGGGCGACCGAAAACACGCACCGCGCATAAATACATAAACGAATATGGAACGTCAGGCATTTTTCGTTCGGCCTAACGCTTTTTCTTCATCATATTTAGTTCTTTATATCAATCGTTGTATTATTATCGTAAATTCATTTGCGATTACTGACACTATCCACACTAAACATATACACACTTGTAAGTATGTATGGATATGGAGTGGTAACAGTACGAACGCCAGGATGTGTGAGGGAGTTTCGTTTTCGAATTATAGAAAATTATGTATGTTTTTATGTACGTATACTGGGCGTCATAGAGTTTGAAAAGTGTTGGATGTTTGCATGAAAGAGTTGGAACACCTTTTGCTGGAAAGAAATATTTAATCAAAAGCGCTATGAAAATTCGAACTCCCACGAAGGGCAAAGATTGGCAATATCAGTTAGTATGAGGTGGAAGGAAAATCAAGTTGACATTGTTCAGTAAACTTTGCAGTGAGAAGTTACGTTATCCAAAAATAACATTTTTCTACTGTGCCTCTTACTTTTGTTGTTAAATTAGTTAATCTGTGATGATATATCTGTAAGCTCATTCCAATTGTACGTCTTTAATATACGCGTCCTTGATTGATGGTCCGGGGATCTCTGCTTTTGCGCATTTCAATGGATCTTTTTCTTCATCTTTCATAAATTGCATAAAGACAAATTTTTAATTGTTCTGTTGCAGATCCTTTAACGCAATAATTGTCACTATGCAATGCAGAAGGTTCTATTATTGGTGGAGGATGATACAAGCCACTTTTCTCCGCATTCACTCTTTTTTTTTTTGAGAATAATATTTTGGACTTAGAGACAATTGTTTTCTCATGGTTCTACGTACATTTATAGCGTTAACGTCAGCTGACTCGACACAAATTGCCTTGAAAATAGTGTTCTATCAGTCATTTGATGTTTCAAAATCAATATATTGTAGGTATAGTTCATTCCACAAGGCATCCTAACTATATGCTGTTATGAGGTATTAATATCCTACTTTAGACCGTAAAAATTATATAAAACTATTCCTTTTTCTTTCATTGGCTTCGTTGCTACGTTTTAGTCCGAAGATTATACTACCAATGCAATTTAAATAAATCGCTAAAATGGCGACATAGCAACAGAGATCTGATTTCCGTATGTTTCGGATTCCTTTTCGGAATAAGCTATAGTTCTTGCTATACTTCCGATACTTTTGCTGCGAGTCGTACAGAATTAATTAAAATTGACTTCTTTCTTCAAAAAGAATCTACAATTCACATTTATTGTTTAATAACTTGTATATTCTCCGCTTTAAATTTTTGCAATGTCTCTAGCACCGAAACTATTTTTTCATCATTTATAATGATACCAATTTTATTCTTGAGCCATAAATATTAACATTTTCGTGACATATTTTCAGTAATGAAGACCATATCAAGCTTTGGAAAGCCAACATTTTTGCAATTTGTACAGAATTCAATTAAGAAATTCCCCCAATATGTGCTTAATGCGCATTTTTGCAGCTGTTTACTTCAGCAGGAGTGGACAACTAAGTTGCCACAGACTCCTGCAGTAGCTGCAGTCACACTTTTCGACTAACCCACCGTGGGAAAATGTGTAACTAGAAAACTACTTTCAGCAATCGCAGACGCGTTTCGCGGTTGTGCCGCTTGTCAGTGCGACTTTGTGAGAAGTAATTGGGTTAGCCGAAGAGTGCGACAGGAGTCTGTGGCAGCTTAGTTGTCCACTCTTGTAGAAATAAAGTAGTAATAGAAGTAAGTTTAAGTACATACTGGGGGAATTTCTTGATTGAATTTTCGTATGTACAAACATCAATCGTACCAGCATATATAGTGCTTGTCTGGAAATAAAAATTACTTCTCACAAAGTCGCACTGACAAGCGGTATAACCGCGAAACGCGTTCGCGAATGGTGAACCGTGGTGAAGAGACAGCTTCCTATGACAAGTGGAAGTTGTCTGAAAAGCAAACACAGCAGATGACAGGTAAAGCGGGCCGAAGCTTGTCGGAGGTTCAATCTGTAAGTTGTTGTCTATAAATTGACAAAAGACAAACCCACTTTGTATCCTACAATAAGTTGATAAGCAATTAAAATTGTGATCGCTTCCTCTCGAAATTTATTGTTCCTTTCGGGAGAGTAAGTGACCATTCCAAAGAGGTAGTTTTCTTCTCGCTAAAGTCCACATGAAGCAGAAATTTGCTCGTATTTTAGAAATTGCCATTAACACAGGTTTTATTGTGTACACAAAGAATCGGTTACGAAGAATTTCTGTACGCTCGGGGCAACGGCACGCACGCAAGCGTAACCACAACAAATGTTTAATTAATTTTAATTTCCATATAAGCAGAGATAGGGCCGTAATCTGTTGGGAATATCTAAATATCAAACCATAATTATTTTAAATATATCGCCGTTCCGGCGCATATCATTTACACTTATTGCCGCGCTGAATAAAGATAATCAAACAGCCGTGCATAGCCGGAGGTATACGCGTTTACACGTTCATACACATACACGCCAATGTATGTATCCGTGAACACTCGGAAGAACTCAATTAGAACGGTATGTTGTAACGTTGCCGTACATAACGCCAAGCGGAATGAGTTATTTTGATGTGCGTAAAATGATTATCCAGTACGACGACGAAACCTCCCCGGTTATATTTCAAAATATGCATAAATTAGCGCCGATTTCGCGGCGAATTATTAAAATTCATTCGGACGCTCTCTCCAGTGGGATATGCTGCGATGGCGACGCCAAGAAGTCCGCCCGGAGTTTATTTTCCGGTATGCGAATAATAATTTACAATAACCATTAATCTTTCTCCTCCTCTGCCACCGTCGCCGCCGTCTCTTGCTTACTTTTGTAAGCGGCGAAGTTAATTAATCAAGAGAGTGCCGGTGCTCGGGCGCAGTTACAGTTACGCCGGCGAGTACAAATTATAAAATTGTTGTAATTAAAAGTAATTTATATGTTTGTCCGCTTTTCGGCGACTGCCTCCCGCTCCTCCGAAGTCGCAATCGAAGACGCCTTTCGGTTATGCACCCGCGCCTCACCGACCGACCGACGACTTTAATTAGTTTAAGGTTTCGGTTAGGAACGACGCCGAGGATCCGAGTTAGATAATTAGTTACCTGCGCTGAGATATATTCGTTGACGTCAAATTAATAAATATAAATTTCAATGCGTCAAGGATATATGAGGTTGTAATTCTTAGCTCACCTGTACTAGAAAGAGGGAAACTGTGTTGTAGCGTTACGCCGCATCAACATTGACGCGAAAACTGTTAATGAAATGTAAGCTATCATGAACTGTTCACATCTGAACAATAAAATTACAAAATTTCTAGTGCTAATAATGATTGTCAAGATGTGAGGAAGACGTTACTTTGTGCAGTCCTGCAGCAGTCCCCAATACCAAAACAGCTACAAAACTTCTCCCAATTTCATGTTCCGCATCCTCATTTTACAATACTTTTGCATACGCGCATTTCACACGCACTGCATGTGCCTCAAGTTGTGACTTGCGACTACTGCATCCTTGTTTAAGAAGTGCATTGATTCACTGTCAGACAAATCCTCCTAAAATTTAATTTTTTCAAGTTTGCCGTCTCTTTATGGAATATTTTGTTTTGTTAGCTGACACTGTTACTAATCTTATATGATAGATCTCTACCACTAATAGGTCAATAATATTGTTTTATTGACCTATTAGTGGTAGAGATCTATCATATAAGATAAGTATAAAAAGGTCACGAAATATATATAGATATACATTTACTGTTACTAATAATAAGCCACAGAAGTAAAAAATATAAAGCTAAATTGCTGATAACAATGTTAACTAACAATGTTCGTGTGAGTGTGGATATAGCAGCTATTATCACCTGGGCACATATCATGATACAAGAAAATAGCATATACCAATGATTCCATAGTATGACATAATAGCCAAACGATACTCCCGTGAAGTTGGCAACCGAATTTGTAATAATATAATAATTCATCGGAGTTCCTGGTAAATATGAAATAGTACTTTGCGGAAAATTTCAAGAATTCCGTAAAATTGCACGAAAAAATGAAAAATATCGAAAATGAACGTAGCAACCATTTTTGAGAAAAACAGGACATATTTCTGCACCTCGACCAGAGTTCCTGAATTCTTGATCAATTGAGATTTTGCAAAAAAATTGGTAATTTTGAAAATCGCAAAAACGGTTCTATTCGCGGATATGACTAGCACCCTAAGAGTTCTATCGAAGACCCCTACAACGTTTTCCCGGGTATAAAATTGGATTGTTAGGGGTCGAAAGTTGAAATAGCTATGAAATTGGTATTGAGAATATAACTTATACCATTGTAAGTGGCTGAAGAATGTAATTTGCCGATTCATTCTTTGAATTGTAGATAATTATCAACTGTGATGTATACAGTGAGGTATCACTGGACTATGAGAGAATTGAAGGGAATAGTATCGTATCTTGGACTTGGACAAATGACCAGGTTGTGGATGAGATTTGGGACATGAACAACATAAGAGTTCTTATTAGAAGCATCATGATGAAATTAATACTTTCACTCTCTAACTGTTTACAGTTGTAAAGAGAAAATTGCAGTCTATTCGCCTTATCTATTTATCGGGACACACCACACGATACAGTGTGTTTGAAAAAATCAAAACAAGAATTTCAGAAATCAAGTTGTTCCAGTGGATCGACCGTTCAGTCACTACAAAAATTGAATACCTGCGCTCGTTGTGACAAGAGAACGAACAAGCGGGTAAAGCAAATATATCCGTCTATGCTGCGCGGAGGAAGAAATAACCTGATTTGCTTCCTGTGAGTGTCACCATGAGGCTAAAGGATTTCGATGGTCAGTTCCTGGTGCTGGAAGTGCTGGAAGTTAGTGGCGAAATGCTTGGAGTCCAAAAGCACATCTTTTTGAATTAGATCACACCTACAAGTATTTGAAGTGATTGTTCCCTGCAAGCTATTTCCAAAAGATCTATATTGCCGAATGGTTGGAAATAAGCTCGACAATATGAAAACAGTTAGGAAGAAGCCCTTGTAATGGAGTTGTTAAATCATTAAATCAACATTTTGGTTGATGTTATGATGCTGTCAAGGTTGCGACGAGGCGTTTTAATAATGTTTTATTGACCTATTAGTGGTAGAGATCTATCATATAAGATTAATTTTTATCGAAGATCGATATCTACCTCCAATCAAATTGTGTTTCCTAACAAAATAAATGTTACTAATCAAGATGCCCGTAATTCCCAAGCCCAAAAGATGCCGTCAAAGTTCAAGTCTGACGAAGTCTGATGAAGCATTGCTTTGAAAGGTTGTCAGCAGTTTTAAGTAGTTCCAACCGAGTATTTCAATTTAAAGGTTACCAAATTCTGTGTGTTTAAAAGAAGGAAATGTACGAAATTTAAAACAAGGTGAACAACATGCTCCTTTTGTGATTTCCCCACCGAAGTTGACAACTTTAGTTGTTATCGAAATACGATGCGTTCTAGTTTGGCTGCGGTAAAGGTAAGAATCAGTTTGTCTGGTTGTGAGTTGAAAAAGGATTTAGTGAAATAATGTTCAGAACAGATTTTACGTATGTGTATGGAATCATACCTCGACTTTCAACCTACTAATAGGACGCCCGCATTCTTCTAACGCGTGTATACGTATATCTGTACATTTGTTGGCAATCTTTTTAAGCTAGACAGTTTAAGTAAATATAAGCGCGTAGCATGTTCGAGTCAATAAGGTGTTGTATATAAATCTTTTCCCGTTTGTTTTCTCAACTCCAGAATATGCAGTCGGTGCGCCCGCGTTTTCTTCTCGGGCGGCATCAGAGAAAATTTTATACATACCGCCCCTCGTTCTCTCTCTCTGCGTTTCTATGAATATCTCCCGTTCGCCCGCTATAACCGTCTCTATTGCTATTGTTTATTAATAGTGCGTCTTATGTCGGAAACCGATTGTCGTTCGTATCCTTTGTATATGTGTATATTAAAATTGAACGAATAAACCGAAACGTCGCCTTTTGTTAACTGCTATTCTCTTATTTCAAGTTTTTTCCCTTTCTTTTTTCTCTCGCCTTTCACGATCTTTGCCATCTACTAGATCCGATTCGATGTGTATACATGTAGGAAATAATAGGAGGATTGAGCGCATATCAGAACGTCGTTACATACAAACTGCGTTCGTTTGTTATTGCATCGTCGTAAAGAACGGAAGTGAATTTGTTCGTTTCCGCTTTGTAACATAATTAAAGTAGAGCAAGTTGATTTTTCTATCTAAAATGATGGAACATGTACCTCAATTAATTTCGGGTGGATTGTAGACTGTGAAATGCGATCAAAGTTGAATCAAAATCATAAGCAATTCGTACCGAAACCGTAAAAATTTTTAGGCAACCTTCAATCCGAGATTATAGAAATTATTTTTCTCATAATACATGGACGCATCAATTTTCGCAATTGAGCAACTTTATACATACATCCTTCTCCGCCTCCGTCGAAAATAAACGGAATAAGTTGCGGACCGACGCGTCTAGTACCTACACGTATCTATAAAATCGAAGATCGATGGGGTGAGCGAATCGCCCTCAGGGGGTGTCCAGACCCGAGTCCGAGGGCCATTTGTCTGTACGACCGGCGAGGATGAAAAATCCATTTCTGGCCGACTTATTGATGCCACCCCGGGGCCCTGCGCTAATATTCCGCCCCTGCCAGCGCTCTCGAGCCGGAATCGCTATCGGAAGCGAATATTTTAAAGAGGCGGTAGTGATCTTCGGAATTTTCGGTGAATAAACCGCTACCGTATGTACAGCATCTAAATCTAGAATTATTACAGAGAGGGATGTGTGAATGTGCATCACGTAAGACGATGGTACAATCTGAATATTTGGTTTTCTTAAGGGATCCTCGTAGAATTTCACAGGAACTGTTAATAAGAGAAACTCCTTCTGGAATTTGCCCCGTATTAAAATCTGATATCGACGTTTCGTTGTTTATAATACGAGGGATAAACTGAAATTATTGAAAAGAAAAACACGGTTATGGTTTTTAGGATTGTATTTTAAATACGCTCAAAGTAATTTCCTTCGGCAATGGTACACATGACCATTCTTCCTGTCCACTGTTTAAAAGCTCCCAACCAATCTTCTTCCGGAATACCTCCAAAACAAGTGTGAACTGCGGTATCAATCTCTTCTTCAGACGAAATCTTTCTAAGCCGCAAATTTCGTTTAAGCCCAAAGAATAGCCAAAAGTCACACACTGCTAAATCAGGTGAATACGGCGGATATTCTATTACTTTTATATTTTTCTCAGACAAAAAATGGAGAGTTCAAACTGCCGTATGGGACGATGCATTGTCATGGTGGAGCATAATTCCCTTGTCTGGGTCTCTATTCAACACTTCAGGCCAATACTTTTCAGTGTACCACTTAGCTGTAACTGTCCATCTAGCTTAATGGCATTTACTAACCTTTTTTATAGCTCGCTGCTTTTTATTCATTGTAGAAGTTTCTCGTTTTCGTGAATCCATATACGACTCTCATGGTCGGTAGGAAAGTCGAAAAAGGGAATATAAGTTTCGCCACTTCTCACTATTCTGGAAAAAGAAAATGGTGTCCACCATTATTTAATAAATTTAAAGTCTCATGGCAGATTCTCTAACGTTCTGATTTTTGGAAGTGGGTAAAAGCGGCAAGAAACGACTTACCACTTTTTGTCAATGCAGGTGATCGTGTATGATTGTTGTAAGAGATGAGGATCCAATCTTGAGTTGATGTCCTATGACCACATATGTGGCTTTCTTGTCCTCTTCAATTATTTTAACAGCACCAATGTTTTTTTGATGCCGTGCTCTTTTGATGCTGAACAGAATTCCTCTCGTCCATATACCATCGATAAATTGTATTCACTAAAAGCTGAATCTAAACTCTCTCTCCACTCATAAGCGCTTAAACCTTTTTTAAGATCATAGTAAATTATGATTCTCTCTGTTTAATTCCATTTTATTTTACTTTTAAAAAATAAGTAGCTGAGTTATCATGAACGTAGATTCACCAACTATATGTCAAATGACAGATAAAATGTTGCTCTAAATAAAAATTCATCTCATCCCTCGTAAATCGGAATCAGTTTTAGAAGATCTACTTAACAATCGTTTCGATATTACACCATCGTCAGCAGTATTTATCCAAAACAAAATATAATCCTACGAAGGAAACACCACCATTACAGGTTTTCTTGCCACTGAAATCTTCGCATATCACTAACTTTTCCTTTCCGGATTCTTTTTCCATCGATCTTGCTATATTTCAAATGTGAAATTGATATTGACAAGCCATGGAACTATGTTCACCTTTATAAAATGTACAATGCGCTGCCGCAACACCGAATATAGGTATTTATAGGCATGTGTTTTATCGACGAGTTTGACAGATTTTCTCAAGAAATTTATACGAATGTCTCGACAGAAGTGTGAGTGTAAGACGTCGAATTTTACAGACGAAGTGTACAATTTTCGTGCAGATACTTTTATTAAATTTAAACAGCGAATCTTTAATCCCAATATTTCGAAACCCACGCACCATTGTTGCGAAATTCGAGATAAACGCGGATTCGGTATCGTTTTTAAAACGAACCGGTTGTTATCGCGATATAAACAATTAACTCTAAAAAGTGAAATTTAAACAATTACCGTGCGACAACGTAGCTACAAATCATGTTTTTAACGTTTCAACGGTCGAAAATAAATAATGATTTTGTTTGGTCAATTTGTAATGCGATAGATAGTAATTACATTAATTTACATCGCGGGCACGATACGGGCGCGCGTATCTTTTACCGGCGACGCAAATGAAATAAAATTATTTATTTTCACAATAAAACGCGCCGCGACCGAAAAAACATTTAAATCGCGCATCATCGCGATAAATGTCGTATCGGATTTATTTTAAATAATTTCGACAAATACCGTTCATTCTGAAACGCTCGGAAATACTCCGAGAGGTGTATGTAGTATCGGATTTTATTTGTGATTTTTAACTTTTATATTAATCGGAGAACAATGTTTCATATTTTTGGTTCGTTGTGTTTTGGAAAACAGACCGATATTACGCTATAGCAACGAAAAGGGCAATATAATTTAAGAAGAAAGTTAATTTTCTTTTTCTTACACTATTCATCTTTCAAATGATGTGTAATTAGAAAACTACTTTCACCATTCGCAGACGCGCTTCGCGGTTTTACCGCGCGTCAGTGCGACTTTGTGAGAAGTAGTTGTCATTTCCAGATAAGCACTATATATGTTAGTACGTTTAGTGTTTGTATATATGAGAATTCGATAAGGAAATTCCCCCAATATGTACCTAAATGTGCATTTTTGCAACAATTTAATTATATAGGAGTTTGGTGTGATCGTGTTAGCTGTTGACGTCATATAAGTAGTCATCCTGTTTGGACTATTTGCAAGGCCTATTGATTCAATAATTTTAAACGTCCTGATATTTTCTAAGGCAAATCGGTTACAGCTTTAACAGGCTGTTAAGGGAAAGCTGAAAGACCGAATGAATTATGTACAGTGAGTCAAATATAGCAACGTGTCCCAAGATCAGGTGTGCGCTGACAGAATGGATGTTTCAGCAACTGTACTCGATGTTCAAGCGATTATAATCAGTAGGTAAATAAAGTGCGCTTTGGAAACTTAAATTTTGCCAGTGCACCCCTGACCTTGAGGCGCGTTCCTATATTTGACTCACTGTAATAAACAATACTTATTAAACGTGTCCTCAAAAAACAGCAACACGTTAGAAATTCCACATGTCAGAATTTATAAAGACAGTTCAAGACAGCACGACCTATACTAAAAGCACTTATCCAATTCTATTGTGTGCGATTGGAGTCGGTTCCTTCTTAGATTAGGACCGCTAGGATCATTTACCATGATCGACATTATTCAAACGGCAATAGACTTAAATACAAACTTAAATACTATCGCTATGACTTTAAATTCCACGACATTTTCCCGAAATTTGCCCAACTATCCCACCCGGACGGATCCTTCAATGGAAAGAAAGTGCGTGAAAGGCAGCATAAAAAGCGTAAAAACCGAAACGATGTTGACGCCAGTACGCATACGAACGCGGCGAGCCCTTCCGGTGGTCCGGAGTAAAACGGCCGGCAGCGAGGAGTGAAACTCCGGTGATAAATTCGAGTTATAGAAATGAAAACGATGATATCCGGAAACACGGAAGTGCTTTATGGTCTACGGCCGTAAACGGACACGTCCGGTCACGATTAATGAGGACGTATCTCTCCAGCGGGTCGAGGACGCGGGGGGCGGCGAGGTGAGAGGCTCGGAAAATGGGGATTTATCACCGGAGCCATGCCAGACCATCACATATCGGACGCTTTATTAAGATTTATACATAGTGAGATCCAGATCTCTGGATATTTCGAAATTGTAGGTATCATAGCTGGGACAATGTGCGATTTTGAAACCAAACCGAAGTATGCATGTTTTTAAATTAACAACAATGGCTTATGAGGAAAGGTACGAACGAAAGTTCCAAATACTTTCCCTACAGCGTTTCGATCTTATGAGAAAGTAGAGAGCCTTATGGACTGTTGGCATTCTGTTTCATATTAAAGGATTCCAATAATTCTCTCCTAAGCACATAGGACGATTTAAGTTGGAAATACAAAAAAATAATTTCTTCTGAAGAATGATAATTTAGGAACCGTGTGTGTTCTATAATATGTATTAGAACACCTAAGTTGCCATTCTCAATTGAGGAAAACATGAAAAATGACTGTTCCGATCCCCAACATGTCTTAATTAGGTTTATTTATAATAGTTACTTATTTAAATACCTATTTAAATTTTAAACCATCAAAGGCTAGATTAGCATAGTTAAACATTTATCATTAGATTTTAAGTTACACATTTTCTTTTTGTCCAGTTTTTAGAGCCTGTATTCAATTTATGTTTTTGATGCAGCCATTGTTAATCAAGTTGCAATGATTATTTAATGTATTTGTCAAAAATTTGTACACATCAGACCAGTTCTAAAATCAACCGCCTTAGAAATACTATCCTACTCAATTCAAACGTTTTAATTATATAAAAAACAATGTGCCCAGTAAGCAAATGTTTAATTCATGCTAACAACACCGTCAAAAGCGAAACTCCGACTCGAAGGACCATGTTGGATAATGAATCTTAAATTCAGTACGGCTTCTATTTGTGTGAGAACAGTATAAAGGTCTCTATAGCATAATATCATCTAACATATAACGCGTTTAAGATGTTTTTTAACGGATTTTATTCCCGCCTTCCAAATGCCAGCAAAGTACGGAGAGCGAGGTGGAATGAAATGCCAAATAATGCTTTCTTGAGATACATCATTGACTAATTCGTCCATTTGCTTGGCAGTATGAAAAAGTGTCAACATATCATTTAATTGCTGTAATTAATTTTGGAGGAAGAGGGGAACACGTACACTGAGAGAACAATACAAGAAAATTACAGGTACCGTTTTGTTATACAAAAATGCACTATTTTTCATAAAAGATTATATACACAGAAGCAAACATATTAAGATGTTTTCATGTGCATTGGTGACTGTCGACCTTTTTTGTTTAAATTTATAGCTTTATCCGACTTAAAGAAACAATAATATCCTGTAGTCAATTAAAAAATACATAATTTATATGGCTCTCACATGAAATCGCATGCAAATTTTAAATTGATCGTTTCTATAATAAGAATACAGCAAAGGACGTTGCTGACATTTTCGCAATTTCTTAGAGCTTGCTGCCCTTTCCACTAAGTTCCTGAAACATTTATCCTCGAGGGTTTACACATACGCTCGAGGCCTACATTCGACCTCCAAGTTTTACAATGTTGGGACACATCTCCATTGAAGTCCCGAAATTTCCAGACCCTTAGCAAAAGTTATAGGTCTTCAGGAAAGGACACTGCCCATATTGTTACTGCTTTCTAGACCTTATTTATCCCTTTGGATGGGCTTCTGAGCATCTTGCCTTAAGGACTCGTACATACGTTCGAAGCTTACACTCCGAACTTCATACTTAACAAAGATAAAGCACATCAACTCTTGAAGTCCTGAATTCTCAGACCTATAAGTATTTGGGAAGGAATAATGTCCATATTGGCATGTATAACATTGTTAGAACACATGTTTCCTTAAAATAGCATCTCCCCTAAGCAACCCTGTCTCACGAGTAGTGATGGACATTCAATCCTCGCTCTTTGAAATATTCGATCAATTCAGTAACTATGGCGTTTCGGATCACTTAAAATATTATTCGAATTCGTATAACCTTGAAAGCCTTGATAGTTTGGAATGGTTCTGAAAGACTTGAAAGGTCTTTAAAGGTATCAAGTTCCTAAACTTCTTGGATTCTCTAACGCTTATTGAATAATTTAACGCATCATGTTGAAGAGAGAGCATTCTTATTAATGCTTGTGCAAAAACAAAATTTTGTTGACTATTTTTTAGTCTATATCTTCTCTTGCTAAGAACGGTCCTTGCCGTAGAGAATACTCGTTTCGACGGAACTGATGTGGCTAGTACACACACAACCTCTTTAGCTAATTTCGAGAGGAACGGATATCTGGTGTTATTAGGTTTCCAACATTGTAAAGGATCATTGTCCTTTTAAGATACGCTTCCGAAATGTACAATTCTACTTCGTTCATAGATCTTGAATTCATTGCATTCGATAAGTTTTCAATAAATACATCATCATCAAAAGAAGACCGGAATGACGAACTGTGATCCGCTTTGTGCGATTCGTTATTGGTCGTGATTGATGTGTTCGTGTGCGTCTCAATTAAATTCGTTACCTTATCTGCCAGTAACTTCTTTGCATTCGCAGCCTTGTCGTTGAGTGCAAATTCTAACATTTTGAATCGAGGATCAGTAACCGTTACCAACGCGTATGTACGATTAGTTTCGATCAAATAGAAATATTTGTACATCACCGTTTTTAGTTCTACGGTCAGGTTGGTATCATCGCTGGACTTAAGAAACATAATTATTTGTTTTACTGAAACGATTACTTTTGAAAACGTCACATACGATTTAGCACTCAAATCGACAAAAGGGACTTTTCAAGACTGTCAGAATCATTCGAGACCTATCAAGACTTTCAAGACCTATCAAGATTTTCTAGATTGTACGAAGTTGAATAATATTCGTAGTGATTCAATTTTTTTCATATATTCAAAGTGATTCGAAACATCTTGAGACCGATCACTAC
This sequence comes from Chrysina gloriosa, assembly GCA_038088585.1. NCBI lineage: Eukaryota > Metazoa > Arthropoda > Insecta > Coleoptera > Scarabaeidae > Chrysina > Chrysina gloriosa. The sequence goes on along the minus strand of CM076089.1, from coordinate 16,456,213 downwards.
TCACGAGTTCCTAGGGAAAATCAGGTCATCCGAAACAAAGTCCCGCATAACTCGTGAAACCTTATATAGCCAGAGGTCTTCAGGTCTTCGGAAGTATGACATGGGATTATGGGGAGGATGTCTCAAACCCCAAGTCTACTCTACCTACTTTGGTCCTATGAAGTCGAATACTTATTGATGGTTCTTTCAACTCTCGTACAAGCTGATATGATAACAGAATATCAAGCTTGAAGATTCTTTAACTTATTTAGCTCGTTAAGTTTGAAAAAGATAATTGCCTTTCTGCGAGTATACATCAGTGATCGGCAATGCATCGCTTTTTCGCTATTCATACTGACTCATGACATTTTAAATATAAGTGAGTAGGCATCATTTAAACTCAACTACTCTGATTTACTCATACTCCCGATAACGTTGATTCATAAGTACAGGTTGCAATAAATATGAATACGACGGCGACATGATACACATACTATACTCACACTCATAAATCACCTCAGTTTGATTTCTAATGTCAGGAAAATACTTACACTACTTACATTGATTCAGCTCACTCGATTCATCCATGTATATTTAAAAGTTTAGTCATTAAACAGTTTGCAACCAGTATAAAGAGTATAAAAATATACAAAAGCATAAAATTGTAAGTTTATATAGAAACATTTCGGGAAAATTATTTTTTTATTATTTATCATTTTTATGAGCAGGTAGTGAAAAATGGATAGCAATAGTGAGATTGAGGAAAAAATAAATAGCGGACTTTTTCAATTAGTACAAAAACGTAAGGGTAAAAGCGCAATATAATATGAAATAAGCAACACAAATCTACACATATTTCTTTGTTTAACTTTAGTAAAAAAACAATAGTAAAAAACGCAACAGAGCAAACACACAACCTCATAATGAGTATATTAATGTCCGTATGCAAACCATACTTATTTTGCATCGTCTATACACTTTGAGTTAAGGAGAGTCGAAATCAACAACGTCATAAATCTTGTTAAGTATGAGTTCGATGAGTACTTCAAACTTTCGAGTGGATATGAAGTTGGACAACATTGCAATAAGTATGAGTGCGTATAAGTACAAGAAATTATAAGTCATGATTCAACTCTACTCACTTTTTCACTACTCATTGCTGATCACTGGTACACATGTAAAATTATATCTTCTCAGGATATAAACCACGTACCTAGACAATGATTCCATACCTAATATTTACAATAGAGCCATTTCGATTGCGGCCGAGAAATAAGAAAAAAGAACGAGGATAGAAAAACACATCAAAATCCTTCGTTACCCAACACTTGTCGTCCTATTTCATTTCGTTTTAAATATAATAAAAGTTTTATGTTTGAACGCACTAGCCGTCAGTTTCCTCGCTCCCCGAACCGCCGCGGTACCAAAAACCGCCTGCTTCGCTGTTTATTTGGGCAGCAGTTCGATCGGACGTAAATTTTCTATTCTATATTTTTTATGATGCATACCTGCCACTGCGCGCGTTACGGATGCGATACCTGAGCTATAAAATCGTCCAGGAATTATACGTTCATACCATCCGTTATGTGATAGACGCCAATCCATAAAATTTATTTATCAAAAATCGACTCTGAACAAATAACTGCTCGCCGAATCGGTGTCTATGTATGTACGTATGCTTGCATGCTTTGTACGTGCACACGTATTTGTGTCTATTAAGTTGGGCGTTAAACACCCGAAAATATAAACAAGGAATGGCCGTTAGGCGTGCAGCATTTTCGCTCGTTAGGCGCTCGTCAGCCGCGAGGAACGCAGAATTTAACTAATTTTACGAGGCCACATATTATACGTCGCTACGCGCACAGTACGCACATAAATACATATTTATAAACGTTCCGGTATGTTGTTTTACATTCGTCTAATAAATTCGAAATCACCGATAAAATCCCCGCTCCACAATAAATACATAAATATTATTATAAGTCAAATATATCGGCCTCCACCTATTCGTTTAAAGTGCAATAAAATCGCGGATTCTGTTTGTAAAATTGCGCGTTAGTCGGACGCGCGAAATACATTTATAAATAATAATAAATTGTAACGATATACGAGAATTGCGTGCACGTCGATTGCAAAATTGCAAGCATCGAGATTGTTTTTACGTTGGCGGTAACGGGCTGCTGTTACGATGTTATAATTGGATATTAAACTTTGTTCGATTCAAAGTATTTAATTACTAAGTAGTCATACAACTGGAAATTCTTTTCATACTAAGATAATGACCATTCATTGAATATTGAGGCGTAAATATCTTTGCGAGTGTCTATGAAAATAGTTAATTTCTATCTTGCTAGGTGTGCAGAGACACAAAAATATTGAAGGACTTTTCCTCCCTGAGTTAAAACCTGATCACAAGGGAACGGACGCAGCCAAATAGATTAACAGAGCGTGGATCTACCACTGTAAAGGTTGGTTTTCATATAGAAATGTACACCGACTTTTAATTTTATTTAATTAATTAATTAATTTAATTGTAGAATTCTAATGTGTTATTTCCATTTAATTCGTATTCTAATCTTTTAAGTGATATTGCAGGACGATATCCCAGTCAATGCACAGTCGATACACAATTTTACATGTGAAAACTAGCCTTAGACGAGTGGAGTCTGAACCATGCTAACCTATGCCTATACCTATCAACTATTCGAAAGTTGGAAAAGCCAGCAAACTCTCACTACAAAAGACAGTGTTGAACATAACAGTGATACATGAACAAAATGTGGATATCGTAGAATAATCGTCACCAATCTACACGTTGGTTAGGCTCTAAAACACAGGCAGGAACCGAACCTTCATCCAAGAAATACAATGGTGAAGGTTTGGTTAAGTGCAGGAACAATATTCACCATGCGTTCTTGAAACTTGATGAGACTCTCCGGTCACTTGACTGCCACAATGGCTGGGTCGTTAGAAGCGGATCCATACAGTTACTTACACGAAGTTTATATTAATGTACACATTTTTCACTAGGACAATTCAAGTGTAATGTGGGTTTATGATACCATTTGGATAAAAATATTTTTTTAATCAAGATCCTGTTGTTTGTAATTTAATATGCTTATCACATGTTTCATGTGTAAGAACTGGATAAATTAATTAAATTGGTAGCATTAAGAGCGATAATTCATGTATACTTCATAGTTCCTACCGCCTTACAAAATCGATCTACACGGCTCTGCTTGTACACATGTGGTTGGATTCTGCCCAACCCTCGTAACTTTAAAAGTATCAATTTACGGTAAACCATTAATTGACATACACACATACAAGGTAAGAATCATCGTCATCACGCTTCCCAGTCGTGTTGGGCTATAGCTAACGTCGTAACGTCTTCTAAAATTAATTTAACGAGGTGAATTAATCGTTTGGCACCCCTTTTGTTAAAGTGCTTTGTAAATTCTGTCTATTTTTACTATTCTTTCCTGTCCTTTGCCTTCAGTCTCCAATCCCCTATCTTCATCCTCTCCATATCTCTCTCCACTGCATCCCTCCATCTTTTCTGGGTTATCCGCTACCTCTGAGCCAGATCGGAATCTTATGTTCTTTCTCATATCCGTCGATTTCCTTCTCATGCCGTAGCCCACGCAATGGATGTGTTGTGCCTTCATGCATATTTATATTTTCCCCTTCGAGCTGGTATTTGATTTCTTTATTTGTTTTCAGCTGTCTTGTGAAATTTGGCCCCAGTATCACTTCCATTATTTTTCTTTCCATTACTCTCAGGTCTCCTTGCCTTTTTGTTGATTGTTGTTGTTTCCATTGTGTACATGGTATTAAGGTAAGAATACTAAGTCGTAATACCATATAAAAATATTTATTCTCAGGGACAAACTACACAGAATAAAGCTTGAGCCTCAAAACGAAAGATGCTTTGAAACAAAGAGAACGGACGCATCCTCCAAATACGATTCGGTTGAGTTAGCACCGTATACGACTTCAAAAGACCTTGCAAAGTAATCATACTTGATAAGGATGGGATTAGATTAAATTAGATTACTTGAGGTGGCAATGATGCCTATTCCACTGCGACCTTTCCCGATCTATTGTGGTTCTCATGCCTCCTTAGAGTACGTTCTCCATCTTTGTTCCTTTAATTAGGCTTAACAGGTTTGAGAGCGCTTTTTCCGTATATAATCTCGCCTCGTGATATTCGTCTTCCATGTGTGGCAGTCGCGTCCTTGCCAATTCCTCGTATTGGTACCGTACGTGGATCGCGGTTTCTTCCTCAATTTGACAAAATAAACGTATCGTTTCCTCTGTCAAGCCCATTTCATTCATATGCTTGTTCAGCCTGCACTGTCCTGTTAGTAGGCCCATTATCACCCTGACAGGCTTTCTGTCCATGCGCAGTAGATCCGTGAGAGAACATTTACTTTTGGTTAAATGGTCAAAAGAGGGCTATTTTAGTCAAATTTATGAATTTATTATGAGGAAACGGATCTTTTCTTTTATATTTTCGAAAACGGTGTCTTGTTGAGCTAGTCTCCAGCTCCAGCATTAATTTTCAATTCCCGCTGTACGATGTCTGTCAGCGGAGACATGCAAGTTTGAGTTTATAATACTATATAATATAATAACAGTATCCTGTTAGTAGGCCCACTATTACCCTGACAGACTTTCTATCTCTGCGCAGTAGGTCCGTTGTAAACTCCGGCATTTGTTCTGTAAGTAACTGTTTTTCTGATCTCTCGTTGGGCAGTTCCTCCACCATTGGGAGGGAAATTGGAACTGCGAAACTTAGTTAAAGAAAATGATAGGTCTGGTTTACAAAGAGGTCAGAGATGGATACCGGAACTGAAATATATTTATATAACGCAAGAACAGGTAAAAGCGTTAACACAAACCCGATTGTGTTATACGCCGAAATTATTGCCTTAACTACGTGTGCGTAAATCATGATACAGCCATACAGCCAGAACAAGGAAGTCATATTATGACGAACAATCAAACAGCTGTTTGAGTTAGTTAAAAGTTCCAAACACGATCAAGTATTGACCAGGAATGAAAGGATGCATAGGGGGCGGATATCCTGGATAGGAATGTATCAAGGAGGAAGCTGAGTCCACATGCACATGCAGTTCCTGATCAACCCGTAAGAACTTAGACGAGCAACGTGCTCGAGGAACAGCATATTACACACCGGAGAACCGCACCGGCGGACTTTGTGATAAGGTGGTGTACTAAACGAAATAATAAAAAGATTAGAGTTGCTAATCCCGTCCATGCTGAAATTATTAGCACCCATCCAAATTAGAAATCACTCTCTCTCGACTACCATCTACATATACATTTACGTCCCGAGTAGGACAAAGACAAAACCCGGGCATACAGCAGAATAGAGAGGTCGATCGGACAAATTTATGCGCACCTCGCCAGGACGAAATCGAATTAGAATTTAATATGAACGGTGCACGAGCCCCGGGAATATAGACACAGATCGCATGCGTTCTGGCTCCGGGTTTGAATAGTTTGTCCAGTACACTAATGACAATTAGCTACAGAAAGGGTTGTCGTAGTTGGTGCGCCGGCTGGCACGGGTCCCGATAATGGAATCAAAAGCATTTACATTTACCGTTGTTGTCCGACGGCGAATTAGCGCAGAATTTCCGAACGAACAGTCGCGTCCAGCCATACGCGTTGCAAGATTCGACGCTGCGATATTCCGGTGGCGACTGCCTGTTCGAATTAATGCTCTATCTCACTCGCCGGCTAATGCGAGCAAATAAGTACAATAAACGAAGCATGGAACGAACGTATTGTCGATGTCTCATTGAATTCAATTGATGGTCTTTTTTTTTTTTCTGCGAGTATTTCAGCAGCGAGAACTATTCCGTAGACAGTTTATCTGCATATAGTATGTTACATTTCAACTAAAATTTGAATCACGTTGTTCCCAGATAATTAAAAATGAAGACTAGATGCAATTATAATGAATATCTAAAAGTAGTTTGAAAGCTTCTATATTCTACATTCTTTTTTGGAGTTTCTTTCAAAGAATCTAAATATAATGTAAAGTCAACGAACAATTCAACTTGAAGTTCTTGAAGTTCCAGGTCGATTTGGAAGTTGAAATTATTAACAGAAGAAAGCGTTTATCTTGGGTCTCAAAACATGGGACTGTATTTAGCGTTAAGTTAGCAGACAATTTTGAAAGAAAGCAACTGGCAATAAATTCACAACACCAGCACAATCTGTTTGGATCGCCAGTTTTATATCCAAACAGATCATATCTGCTTAAAGAGAAGATTTGCTGCTGAACTAAATTATTCCACTGTTGCTTCAAAGTGTGGAGCATAAGACAAAGGAGGAGCTGAAGTTCAGCCGAAAAGATTAACATAGCTTACCTGGTCATTGTATGGTATAAAAATATTTTCACTGCTGATAACAAACTGGATATGAAAATGTGAATATTGACACATGACGAGAAAGAAATTGCAGGACACATTCTATCGGCGAATGTAAATTCGGCTGCTTAAAGGGACTAGCCTAGATCCTACCTGTAATCTTGATCGGTAAAATCTTAATTGGTAGGCATAAAACTAGATGTAAATTCCGCCGCTTAAAACATTTTAATCTGTAGTGCCTGGAGGAGGTAATTTTATATTTAGATAGACATGTTTGAAAGTGAACAAATATTCGTGCGAATACACAACATAGGAAGTTTGCAAGAATGTCTGACAGTGTTAGCCATAGTTTTTCGAATTAATTAAATTCAGCAATAATAAAAGCAAACGTATCGTAAAATATTTCTTTATTTTTCTTATTACATACAAGGCATTATTACATAAAGTCTTAACCTGGTGTAGATCCATGCATAGTTACAGATAGTGTTGCTCAACTTGTGCCAATAGTACTACAACTATCTGAAATGACTGTACTACACGTTCTGTTTTAATGTATAGTATGAAGCCGTCTGTATTCGTATAGCGCAATATTATTTCAGTCTAGTACAGGCGTTCCAGATAGTTGTAGTATTATTGGCGCAAATTGACCAACTCTAGTTATAGATCTTTAAAATTTGTGTAATAATTTTACTTAAAAATTAAAATCAAACAGTGAGAAATTAATTTAAGGCAGTCTAACATTGAAACTTTGCCACTGTCGAAATCTGCAATTTATTATAACTTTATTATAACTTTCACAATTAAAAATTGAATTTAGCTGCTCGTAGTCTGTCAGACGGCACGTTACAGTATGTGTGAAAAAATATTATATGAAACATGGCTCGATCATTCAAAATTATTCGTTTCAAGGATAAAAGTTTCGAAGTCACTGTTACGGAGTGGTACAATGAAATTCACAATGATGTAAGTGATATGGATAGCGCATCATAAAGTGAATTTGCTGAATCAGAACATGCTACTGAGTCTGAGATTTCTGAGGGCACAAGTAGCAGTGATAGTGCTGCAGATGAACATGAAGAAGTTGACGTGACCGATTGCAGAAAATACGTTTACAGCAAAAATCGTAGTAGATGGTGCAATTCGAAAGTTCCCCTCCCATAACGGGTTCCTACTACACGAAGTAAGGGTCGAGAGCTTGGTGATGCAGCAGATTCTGTTTCAAATGTATTATTTCCTAATGACATTTTAACGGAAATTATTCAATGGACGAACTGCAAATTATCCTAAATGCGTGTACAAAATAAGAACCAGAAGAGATGTAACCTTGGAGAAATTACGATAGTGTAAGATAAGATAAGATTACTTGAGGTGGCAAAATGCCTGTTCCATTGCGATCTTTCCAGATCTATTGTGGTCCTCATGCCTCCTTAGAGTACGTTCTTCAGCTTTATTTCTTTAACCTTCCTATACTCACGCATACGGTCTGTGAGACCGATTTATATAGTATAGTATACGTCTTTCATTTTGCCGTGAGTATAGGAAGGTTAATTAGACTTAACTACTTTGAGAGCGGTTCTTCATATACGTGTACTTTTAAGGCGAACTTAAAGCCTTCGCTCCGTAATGCTGTTATAGGCCTCCATAATAAGGTCCTGGATTGCCTTAAGCTTGGCCGGCGCCACCTGGGTGGGCCGTATAGTCGTTGCATACTACCGCGATTCTCTCCAAAGCAGCCTCCCTGAAAGTTAAATCTTCTGGCCTCTTGCCTTTCGGAAGACCTGTGGGACTACTGCCCTCCGACTTCGCCTTTTTTGGACTTTCGCCCTTTCTTTACGTTTAGTAGCCTCCGCCGTCTGTTGAGGCCTAACTTCCTTATCTAAACTAAACCTGGCCCTTTCGTACATGCCTAGTGAAGTTGGCCTTGATTATGGCTCTCTTAGCCTGTATGTAATCTTGGTCCTGTTTCACAAGCTTTTGCACTTTAGCCTTGGAAATTCCAGATAGCGAAGCTGTACGTAGAGTAGCTAGGGAAGTATCTGTCCGCCCGATCAGAGCCCCGCTTGATCAGGTAAGGCTAAATACAAGGGGATCACGCCTGGTGTCCCTCAGGGGAACGTTAAATACCGCACGCCCCTGCGGCCACGCAACTCTCGGCACGTTACCTTACACCTTAGTTTGGGTTTTAGCTCGGGTACCTCGGGAGCGCTAAATTCCCGAACTCACTTGTTAAACTTGTTAACAGTGAGCCCCTGAGGGATGCGATAGTGTAGCCTTTCTGGGTCTTTTGATTTTCACATCGGTGTTCAATTCAAACCACGGAAATGCTTGCTACTAACGGAAATGGGAGAGACTAAGAGATCTTATGGACTAAGTACTGATGAACAGCGATTAGCAGACCCATGTGCAATGTATGTGTTGGTAAAGGAGACTTTCAAGTGTTATAACATACATTTGTTTATTTATGACATGTAATTCTTAATTTTATGTCTGTTTAGTGGCTATAGTGTAAAGATTTGTTGCATAATAAATTATTGCAATAACTTTTTATCGTTTTTAAAATATCGGTACACAGCTTCAAATTTTTGGTCTTTTCTTAATTATTCCTTAGTTTTCTTGTTTAATTGATGCAACTAAAGTTTTCATAAAACTTTTCGAAGTTGTATTTTTATGAATCGTTGAAAATGAACGTCTTCCAGGCACAACATTACTGATCGTGTAAGAAAAAATCGCCACCAGTTAAGGGTTTGAAATACTACGTAGTTCTGTAAATATTCCTTATTGGCCAGCAACGATTATAAACCGTGCTTTTTTCCGAGCGCGACAAATTTCAATAATTTTTTTTTTATACTAGGCAAAATTAGTCATTAATTTTTCTCGACGTTAGTCACATTTTTGCGTGTGTCTAATTTATTACATCCTACTCCATATGAATATTCATTTCGGCTGGAAAGCGCCGAGCGAGTTGCAACGGTCCAAAAGGACACTGTATTCGCAAGCTGACGGTTCGGACTTTTTGTGGTTCTCCTATCTGAATATTTCATGGTCGATAAACGACGGACTCGGCTGCCGCAATAAGCAATTAAAGACTGTGTCGTCGTCGTCGTCGTCGTCGCTGCCGAACCATTCTCAGCACTGCTCCGGCAGAGCGGTGTGTGTTCCTTCGATGCACCGTTTAAAGAAAAATCCGGACGCAATTTAAATGCAAATATGACTGGTTCGCTCTTCGGCCTGGGGAGTTTTTGCGCGGGCCGCGCCGTCGTTGTCTTTCTTCGTCCGCGAAAGTTTAATTTATTATGGCGCACATAAATAATATGTAATTAACTCCCGAAAAACGCCCGTTACGTTTGGGAAATTGCCGATGGCGATGCGTGCGCTATTAGCTGACTGCGATTACACGAAGGACCGATGCGGATCTTATTAATGCCGGAAATTCTATTAGGCACGGTTACTGTTCTGAATCATCTCGCATCGGCGATTACCATTAGCCGCGTACACTAATGGTAATCACAAGGGCGAAGGGACGCTGATGATTGCTCCCGTTCTCGTTCCCTGTTGCTTATCGCAGTAGCGATTCTGCAATTTCATCGAGTAGTGGCGTTTTCTTCATTGTTAATATAGGTATTGCAGTGCTTGAAGAATTACGAATCATTACGGAAAATGTTCTTCCTTAATTGCTATACAACGATCTTGGGCGTACTTAATATCAGAAAAATCGATGTATAGTTTCGTACTGTAACTAACAAATAAGTACCATAAAACGGGGTTTCTTCCACATGCATATTAGGATGCATCTTTTTGCATAAAGAATTTTTTTAGCGTTCTTCGTTTTTTTATTATTTTTGTATTAAGTTTTCACATTTTATATTTTTTATTATTATCATTATTACTTTTTATTAGTTTAGTTTAGCTATTCCTCCTTGTTTCAAGTATTTTTTCTTAAGATGCCACGCACCTACATCAAAAATCTGGGAGGTATATCTTACATCAATTAGCAAAAGAAAAGCATGAAGAAAGTCATTCAAGCTGTAAAGAACGGCATATACAAAATCAAAGCAAGTCAAAAGTTTAAGGTTCCAAAAACAACTTTGATGGTAAACTTCGTCAAACTCATAGTTTAAAACCGGGGCGTCCATGTATGCTGACCGTCGAGGAAGAACAGCTAATAGCAAACACTCTTGGTGTAGTAAGCGACTGGAGCTTCCTCATGACATACCAGGATATTCGTCAAGTTGTGGCAAAGTTTGTGACGAAACAAGGCATGGACGTTCCGGGATGGCAGAATAACGAACCAGGTTCTGATTTTATAGACCAATTTGCCGCAAGAAACAACCTGACAATCCGTTTGGTTTCCAATATTAAACGTCAGCGAACTGCCGTGGGCAAACCGAAACTAATAGAATTTTTTACAACATTAAATACACTTTGAACAATGCAATACCACAAAATATCTACAATTACGACGACACTAACATTACCGATGATTCTGCTGCAAAAAAAGTATTAATGCCCAGAGGAACTAAGATAGTCGGGCAAGGTTAAGAGCATTCAAGGACATCGGTGAGTATAATGTGTCATTCTGCTTCCACCCGTGGTGGACTATAAAGCCCAACACTTATAAGAGAATTGGAAGGCACAGTTTATGAGGTCACGTCAAGTGGATGGTTTGATGTTTGAAAAATAATTTATTCGATATTTTCATTCCTCACATAAACGCAAATAGCGCCCCAAAAACAAACAAAGGTTGTGATTGGAGATAACCTTGCATCACACTTTTCTCTTCGTGTCGTCAACGCAGCAATAGCGAATAATACCGATATGACTCCCTATCAGCAAATTTAACACATTTGATGCAGCCTTTAGATGTGATTTTTTTTTGCTTTCATAAAGCGAAAATGGCGAGAAGTCCTAGATTCGTTGAGAAAAGAGTATCGTCAAAAGGGAAGCATTCCAAAAGAGCAGTTCCCAAAGTTGTTGTATCGATGATGCGATATGGCTATACAGCAACAGAGCTAAGCCCCTCTGATGCAGAAAGAGTTTTGACAAAAATTCCTGGCAACGAATCGACTTCCGAGAGCGTTTCTAAAAGAGTCTAGAGAATATTCTAATGAACAGACAACGTCTTGCAAAAGAGGTAAGAAAATAGCAACAAGTGGGTGTGCGGCATTTGCAATCTATGCTCCAAGAACCATCAAATCATGTTCTGCATGAAGCGGTTGTTCCATTTGTCTCATACAGTTCTCCGAGTACACAAATGAAAAAGCTTGGATCTAATGTGTGGCTTGGAAAAAGTGGGTTTAAAGCAAAGGAGCTACGAATGTGCCTCATGTTTCTATAACGATTAAAAATGTGTTTCTAACTTGTTCCTATGTTCTGATCATATTTTCTACTTTTGTTACTTTATTTAATGGGTGTTTGTTTAGTTAAAAACTTTCTATTATTTTTATGCCAAATATGCATTACAAAGTTGTTCGAAATAAATGAATTTATGCCAGTATTCTTTTTAATGTTCCATTTGTCTAATTTAGGCCTCTAAGATTGTTGCCTGTTACTTCTGATTAATTATTTATAATAACTTTTCCTTTTTGGTGTAGAAGTTAACCCGGTGCAGTTAACTTTGACTCTATGCTTAATTGTGCGTGGTGTCGAAGTTACCCCCAACTCGGGATATCTTCGACAACAAAGAAAGACCAAAAGAGGGTGGAGAGGGACTAAAAATACTCTCTTCAGTAAAAAGAACCAAGGCTTCAATTGTTACGATGATTCATGAGCCAAGGTTCTCAAGCGAATAGTTTCCCTTGCAGAGCAACAAATATGCCAAAAACCTGTCGAAGTAACCCCGTTTTACGGTAATCATTCTCTTGAGAACTAGGATGACCAATGCTTTGCGAATTAAATTTCTTCAATATTTAACAAACGTAGTACGTCATACATGCATATATTTTGGGAAATGGAGTACTTGAAACACTTACTACGCGCACATTAAACTTATTCGATTAGTCGCTTTTCCTTGTTTACTTCAAAATAATTCTCTTTCCGATTATGAGACTTACAGCCTCCAAAGTCATGATTCAACAAACTATCGGAACATTTACTTTAGAGACCAATTAAATAATAATTGCGGCCGTTAATGCCAAAACAACGCGCCGGAGCCAAAGGCCGAAAATAATCCTTACGGATGGCGAAACAACATTTTTGTTTGAGAGCGTGTAAGCGGGCATCAAGCACCGACGTCGATGGTCGGACCGTGTCAATTACAATAATAATAAAATTTTACGAACGCGAACGACGGCATTGTGCTCCGTGCCGCGCAGCAACACCGGCACCAAAGCGAAACAATGAAATATTAGAATCCAATTAGTACATCCTGTATTTTATATCAATCTTTTTGGCCGGGACATAATCATGGGGCGATAGGTGTAAATATTTAAAGAAGGCTTCATAGGCGTACGCGCGATATATTAATCCGAACGGTGATGTAACGGTGTTGCCTTTGTTCCGCGCCCATTACCTTTAAAATATGAATGCCATACGGCGCGCTCGTTTAGCGCTAATGTTAAACAAAATCATACCGAGGCGAATATTTGATGTCCGGCATCAAAAGAGAGCTCCGACGGACGCCTCTTTGCTATCGGCGCCGAGAAAACAATGCGTTTAATGGGATTTTTGCCGATTGCGCAATCCGAAGAAACCGACAGATATACACTCCCAAATACGATAGACATTTTATCTCAGTAGAACGTGAAGACAATTTCGACGGTCAGTTTTTCATTCGTCTAGTATTTATTTTTTCTTGTACAAATTACTTATTGCAACCAGACCAATACGTCATTAATGACTGATGATTCTGCTTCCTGTTTCGGAACTGGAATTGATCCCTATAATTTCTAATCTGCGTTGTAATTCATCACCAGGTCCCCATAATTAAAGAATTTAAAAATCAAATTGTTCATCCACTAATGTCTTTCATCAATGAATCATTTCAGTTCGAGCAGAGGTAATACCAGTCCCTAAGAAGGGCAACCCTAAAAGATCGAAAATGACAGGCGTATTTCCATAACGTCTACATTCGCAAATTTTTTTAACATATTCAATGTCCTCAAGGGTGCGCATCTTCTTGGAGTTTTGAAGTTTTACATACTGTCGCCTGGCCAGCACGGTTTCCGAGATGGGAAGCCCATAACAACTGCTAGAAATAGATAACACAAAGTCTCCACTTGCGTTATACTGGGACCTATCAAAAGCTATCGACTGTGTGCAACATGACTTGCTTCTTGAAAAGCTCTTAGCGTGTGGTATCAGGGGAAGGTCAGTTAGATGGTTTCAGTCGTACCTGTAGGATAGATCGCAGTTTATATTAATTATTATATATTAAATATTTATCATCTAATTTGCCCATGACCATAGGTGTTCCGCAAGGATCAATTTTAAGTCAATCAAGTGTAAACAACATTATCCGGCGATATCAAGCAACTAATAGTTGACCATACCGTAAAAAACCGGACGTAACAAGAATCACAACAAAAATTGCTGATAAACCTATAAAATTAATTAGCAAACGTAATCGACGAGCAACTGCAGCAGATTCCAATTGCGATGGCACTGCGCCAGTGTCCGTCAACATAATTAAAGGTCGATTGCAAGCTGCGGATCTTCACGGACGTATAGCAGCCCGTAAACTTCTTTCGCGTCGAGGGAATCGACTTAAGAGGCTGCAGTTGGCATGGCAACATCGAAATTGCAGTTAACGAATGAAGAAGTCCTTTGGACGGATCAGTCACAATTCGAGGTGTTTGGTCAGAGAAGACGAGTATTTGTTCTTCGATCCAAAAGGAGAGGGAATGCTTCCCGATTGTGTTGTGTCTACTATAAAGCATGGTGGTGATTCGGTATTCGTTTGGAGATGTCTTTCATATGCAGGGATATGTGATTTAGTAAAAGTAGACGGCATCATACGGAAAGAAAATTGCAGGTAATGGATATTGGAAGAAAAGACGATTCTATCGGGAATGCGTCTAATTGGACAATCGTCATTATGTTATTTATGGAGGATAATGATCCGAAACATACTGCTAGGCTGTGTAGAAATTATTTGGTAGCTGATGAGGACAAGAATATTTTACATCAAATGGTATGGTCACCCCAAATTTCAGATCTCAATCCTATTTAGCTATTATGGGACGAAATCAATAGACGGGTAAGACAAAGAGCACCAGGTTCGCAGCAGGAAATGTGGACCATCCTTCAAGAACAATGAAGCGATATTCTAGGGAATACGTTGCACAAATCAGTCAACGGAATGTCGAGGGTCACGCAAGCGGTAATGGTAGCCAAAGGTTGCTTCTTTGATGAAAAGGAAAATTTAGTTTTATAAAAAAATCTTTCTTTTCTTATGCAAATTGACTATGTTTGAATTATTTTTGGATAAAGATGGTATAGTTTATCTTGTGTTCATATGTTATAGTCTTTTTTCCACTTTTACGAATTTGTTCAAATGTCCATTCAATTATGAGCGCTAGTGTATGTATGTATGTATATGTCAAATATCGTTCACTGCATTTTCCTTATATTTTCTTTTTCCTTGACTTGTTTTTGCGATGTTATTTGTACCACAGAACAAATAAAGTTATTCTTATTATTATCATAAATATACATATATATGATTATTACGAAAGTACTATGTTGATGACGTGAATCTTGTGGATACGATCTACTTCAAGATCACTCATAATACCTAATACAATTACAACGTACGCGGGAATAGGCAGGTCAAAATTTGTGTTACTACACTCATACATTACCAGAAAATGAACGAGGAGAGAGAGAGTTTCTTCTTTAACACTGGATGGGTGAAAGGTTGTGTGAGCGCCGCCAGCTGGTCATCTCATTGATTGTGAGACTGATGAGTACATCTGGCAGCTCGCAGCGGCCAAAGGGCGATCTTTCTCCGTTTCCGCCGTCGCACCACCCCTGCCCTTTCTCCTTACTTACATTACTTATTTGCGCGCCGTATGCTCTAATGAACCGTCCGTTTGTCCCACTTACTTCTCGTTGTACCGCGCGTCCCATTACTCCTCTTATTCGAAGGGAAAATGTGAAATTTCTAATTGACGAAGATTTATGTCAATTATAGGCATCAATGTGTGGTATTACTAAAACTTGATGAATAAAGTCACAGAAGCGAGTAAGGGATACGGATTGAAATGAAACATAAAAAACATTAATACATATTGTTGAAGATGTTGCACTTTGTTACTGTTATTATTTATTATTTGTGTTGTAATGTTAGTACTTTATCATGTTAATAAAGGCACGCCACTGCTACATTTGGTTCACTGTGCGCACGATTCGTAACAAAAAGATGGAACAAGATGGCGCAGTGAGCTGAGTTCGACAATATTACGGTGTACTATGTGTGTATATGAGTGTTATTACGTAAGCAAAAGCTTCAAACACAGAACAAAAGTCAATTAGCGTAACACACATGTACATATATGTACCCAATAAGACTGGTAAACAATGCTTTTGCTTCTGGGACGCTGTGAAATCGTCAGGAATCTTCCATTTCGTAATTGCATTTTCCACTATTGCTTCGCATCACTATTACGAATGGTTCAGCATGAAGGGCATGTCTTTGCGGAGATTTGAAAGTCATAGTGCTTGTGGTTTTCAACTAGGATATACCAAATTTTGCAGTTTCTTGTGCAAGTAGGACAGCGGATGGACAAAACCATTCTTTAAAAAGACAATGGCCACCAAGAAAATAGCTCGTTCGTGTCGTCAGTCAGTCACCTCTACACATTAAACCCGGACTAATAAAAAACATTTTTACAGAAATTTTCACGAGTCAGAGAATTAATGAACGATACTGAGTTCTACGTGAGCCTGATTGAGCAAGAAGCAGCATGCCAAGACCAGCATGCGAGTCATTCACGAAAGTAGTCCAGCACTTTCTTGGAAACAACAAGGCGGACAACTCTATAAGGACCTTGTGGAGAAATTATTTCAGCACTATAAAGCTCTCGGTTGCGATATGACACTGAAGGTAGATTTTCTTTATTCAGATTTAGATGTGACGCACGTTGAGCGATTCCACTAGGATATACCCATCATGGAATCGCGTTATCTAAGCAAGTTGGACCCAAGCAAATGCGAAGAATATACGTTTCTCAAAATTCTAAACACCTGACACACAAATTTGGAAAGCAGATTCAGAATCAGTGGAGAAAATACTATAAGAGTGAACCTATTTAATTAATTAAATGTATATATATATATATATATTTCGTGACCTTTTATACTTATCTTATATGATAGAGATCTACCACTAATAGGTCAATAAAACAAGGCTGGTTTGAGCGATAGTTATATTTTCAGAACGTTTACAAACGTTTTCGGAACACCTTCGTCAGTGAAAATATAACTAGATAAATATATAAACAAACTTTTGTTTTTATTTGGGACTATCAACAAAATAACTAGTGACTAGGATTTCTTGATATAGAGGATGTATAACCAACTTTTATATATATATAAATTATAAAAACTAAATTAATGTGTAAACATACATGCAAATTAAGTAAAACCTTATATCAAAAATCTTTGATATAAGGTTTTACTTAATTTGCATGTATGTTTACACATTAATTTAGTTTTTATAATTTATATATATATAAAAGTTGGTTATACATCCTCTATATCAAGAAATCCTAGTCACTAGTTATTTTGTTGATAGTCCCAAATAAAAACAAAAGTTTGTTTATATATTTATCTAGTTATATTTTCACTGACGAAGGTGTTCCGAAAACGTTTGTAAACGTTCTGAAAATATAACTATCGCTCAAACCAGCCTTGTTTTATTGACCTATTAGTGGTAGATCTCTATCATATAAGCTATTTAATTAATGAAACCAAGCCTGTAACTGGATAATATTCATTTATCATATTCTGTTAATTATTATTATTAAGAATATTGTAAATTAGTATTTATTGCACAAAATATAGTATATAGCAAAAGATTGGAAACCTAAATCACATAAACGGTTAAATAACGTTTTTATGTGATATAATATACTTAACATTGCAAATTATCATGAAAATGACACTTAATTCTCATTAAGTAAATATTATATACAGTATTGGAAATTGTATCAAGAAGAACTAAGGAGAGAATATACAAAACGGTAATTGGACCAACGGTTATGTATGCGTGCGAGGCATGGGTTCTAAAGAAGGAGGATGAGGGAAAGCTGAAAAGATTGGAGAGAAGCAAGAGCAACATACGGAGGAATAAACACGAAGGACGGATGACGACGAAGGACAAACGAAGAGGTGAAGAATATATACAATGACCCTAAGATAACAACAGTGGCTAGAGCACAACGCATAAGATGGCTAGGCCACGTCCAAAGACTGGATAAAGATAGAATGGAAATGGTTTTAAGCAGAAAACCAGTTGGGAAAAAAAGAAGGGCAGGCCTCGCAAGAGATAGTTCAACAGCGTCGAGGAAGATATGCAAAACATCAGCGTTGGAGACTGGAGAGAAAAAGCAAAGGACAGAAGAATATGGAGAAGAATAGTAGAAGAGGCGTTAGAAAAGTTACAGCTATTTTGTTAAGTTAGGCTAGAGCTATGTTTAATTGTAACAGTTGTAAAACTGTGTAGTATGTGCCCAAGGTCTTCAAGACCTGTTGAGCATTATTAATAATAAAATGTATTGTAAAAACAACAATCATCCATAAAACTTAACAAAGAACAAAAAAAAAAAAAAAAGAAAATCTTAAACGAATGATTTGAAACAATTGAATTTTCTGATTCTTTTTAATTAAATTTCTGTAGGAACTTTTGCATATTCAACATTTCATTCCCCCTTTCTTTTTCAAATGTTAGGAATGTTGAGTTAGCTCATCTCTTATAGCCCATAGCACAATGTTGCAGTCTGTTAATTCGAATAGTTAGAACCGAAAAGTTGGATTCACAAAGCTCCGCGCTGTACTGCAAGCAACTGTTGCTAGCATAGTATAAATTTTTTCAAAAGCCATTTTCTGTTTGTGTGTTAGTTTAAATACATTTTTTCGAAGATTTAGTAAATTTAGAAACCTTTTGACCGCTGTTAGCTCTTCCTCGGAAGGCAACAAAATCCCAAACTAGCATAACCAATACCGTCATAGTCCAAATCTTCAACAGCCTGAATTAAATTTATAAGCAGAGTGTTTTCACTAAACCGCTGTTGCAGTCCGGTTAATATTATGTTGATTACTTCATGAAACTTAGACTTTAAGTCTAAGATGGAAGAAAAGCTTCCAGTTGATGCACAAAAACATTCTTCTCGGCTACGTATTATTCCTTGATAACCTAAATCGGGTATCTAAATCAAAGCAGGAATAATGTGGAAAATATGTGCGGTGCCATTATGGAATATAAAGATATATTTTCTAATGATAAAGGTGGAGGTTTCAAATGAAATAAATTATCTGTGCTATTACATTGGCCAGGAGGGCAAAGGGTCAAACGGGGGTATCTCTACCCCTGGCGACAGCCCTGAATGAAATACGCACAAAGTGAAACTTTGTTTACCAGTATAATTAGTAGATGTTTTGTCTACAATGAAAGCACATAGTCAGGGCATCAAAATTTACCTATCTAAAATGTAAATTAAACGGGGCACCGCGTCGGTTCACAAGAAATCAAACGTCAAATCGAGAGAGTCAGGATAATTTTTATCCTATAAGCTTTCCGTGTAGCGGAAACGGGGATACAATCATTGAAAGTGTTTTGGTCTGCAAATTTGTGAATCTCATTTGGAGCAATAGCAGCAGAATGATAGTCAATATCCGTAATGGAGGAATATTTACAATTCTTTTCTTCACAACTTTTTTAAACGTATTGAAGTATTTATTCCGTCCGTACCTTATACAAATTGGCGTTAATAGTAACGATCGCAACAGCTCTGCGATGCAGGAAGAAGATGATGGGACACACGCCGGCCACGTTCGCCTCTCTCGTTAGCTTTTATTATTCGCAGAAATCATACTTACTATTTGAAGAAGTGTACGTTTGAAAAGGTATGGACAACGACCGCTAACCGCAAACGCGTCTGCGTGTACACGCGTGTAAGTACGTATATATGTGCTTGAACGAACGGTGCAGTAAATTAAACGCTGAAACTCGAACGGCCGTACCTATATTGCGTTTTAATTAAATTAATGGATATTTATTCGTTTCGCGATCGGAAATTATGATTTCTGGTGTCGTTTACGGTTATCTTTATGTCCCGCGAATCGACGTATGTAAGGCCGGTTTCTTACCTAGTCTCGTCGACGACATCTCTTTGACGACTATGTGTGTATCTGGTATGATCGATGAGTGACAGGAAGTGGCGTTCGCTTTGCAATTTATATTAGGACTTAAACATTGATGTCGATTTCGTATGCGCCGCGTGCAACCTGAATCAAAAGGCAATCAATCTTGTAAGACTGTACAAATTGTATACGTCCGGAGAAATTATCGATATTGAAGTTAATTCAGTGTATTTGAGCTTGCAGACCCCAGCAAATCTATTACTTTGTTCGTTTCATGGGCTCCCACCGTTTACATAATTTTGATTTCTTTCCGCAAAGCTGTTTCACATTTTCGTTATCACCACGAGCAAATGCGATTTTTAAAGACACAAACCCGTACGTTACAGATCCATCAATTGGAAATGTACATTAAGCGGTTTAAAACAAAAAAGCGAAAAAAAGAACGCCATTCTATCGCACCCAAACGCATCATCGTTTGTAGACAAAAAAACCAGCATATATCGGACAGTTTCCCCTAAAATCCCAGCGGCTTTCCGCGCGAAAATCCGCACGGTAGCGGTCGAATAGATCTACGTGGCCGCCCCCGATTGCAAATGCATGCATCCGAAGCCGCATGTACGCGAATCGAGCGAGGGGGAGAACGTACGGGTCCTTTTAACACGGTGTTTCCGTGCATTATTTAGCAGCCACTCAGTCATGGTCCAGACAACGGCAGGACAAACCACTTTACTATGTCTATATCCCGGCCAAATTATATTTAATACTACGGCCCAGAACGCGGTTCCTTCTCTTCTTTACCAATTTGCCCGGATTTGAAGGGATTGCGTCACCAATACGGCAAGAAACGCGTCGCTGCGCTATGTTCCCTGGAGGAGATGTCGATTACGCTTTTACAACGTCGGTTCTTTACCAATTCTTTGTGCAGAAATTAAAAAAAAATCAGTTAGGAAGGTTAACCTTCCTATACTCACGCATACGGTCTGTGAGACCGATTTATATAGTATAGTATACGTCTTTCATTTTGACGTGAGTATAGGAAGGTTAACACATTGACTGCCATAGCTATCATATTTGATAGCGAATGATGTTTCCGTTGAGGCTTTCGCTATGAAATATGATAGCCACAATGTATTCACATGTCAGGCCATAGCTATCAATTACTTCAATTTAATGTTGAATATTACACATTACGAGAAAAAAATGGTAACTCCCGGTGAACATTAGCAAAATTGCTTGGGCAGTCAACGTGTTAATTAAAACAAAAAGCAAGCAAAACGCTGATTTACACTTTGGAATAAAGTCATTTCCATATTGACAAATAACGCCAGATAATGGCAAAATATTAAATCTTCTCTAGAGTACTACATACAAAAGCAATCCATAAATTCCTGAAAACGACACAAAGGAAGAAACATGGCGTTCAAGCAGCAAGTGGCAGAATGTTTTGGGAAGATCTGATGACACGCAGGAAACGAAAATGGCTAACTGCAGCGTAGGAAGCTTTGGTCCACTTTAACAATAAGAGGTGTTCAAAACGCTGGCTGATGGTATGAAAATGGAAAAATAGCGCAACTAATTCGTAGATGTCCTTTTAGCGCTTCTACTCCGTCGTATACAAAAATCAGATTTATAGCTTGGCGGTACAGCGAGCAGATAGTGTATGTCACTGAAATTTTGAAAAAAATCGGTCCATCTGATCGACCTATTGCTCCCCGTTTTCTCATTTGCTGAGGGCAACCCCTTGGGTACAGTTTCAACATCCGAAGGGATTGTATCCTAGGTCTACGTTGGAAGGCCAAGTGACCTTGGTTGAATGCGTTGCCTGAAATACCCTAGCCTTTGGGTGAAAGCGCCAACTTTTCCGATAATTTACTTTCATTTGATTCTTCTTTTAATTAAACTTTAAATAAAATTCAACAACTTTGGTATAATTAAAGTGAAAGTTCTCTGAAATAAATCATGTGCTCCCCAGTAAAATTTTAAAGCAGCCTTCTCTGTGTCATGAGCTTCTTTTGTGAATCGCGATTTTGAATTAGAGATGTGGCCACATTTTGGATGGTTTGTAGAATCTTCATCTTACTTGAGTGCTTCCTTTCTTACTCTCAGTACCCCACTCGGCTACTATCAAATGCCGGGCACTTCCACGTCTTAACCATCCGGATAGTAGCGACAGATTGTTAACTCCATTTGTAGAAAGTAATTGAGTGCGTAATAACTTTAATGATAAACCCTATATTACAAAAAGGCGACAATCGCCAATGATCTACATAATGGTTAGATGTTAATGACGCCTCAAAATACATATCGGAACCGAGTTTTCACCCAAAGTAGATATAACTAAGAGTATACAGCCAACATGATTTAATATTGTTGCTCTACATACGACGAAAGCAACACTCAACGGTTCTGCACACATTGTCAGTTAAATGAGAAGTAGCAGAAATTGCGCGTTAAGCCACTTGAATTGAACAACAAAGTTGATGGTGCACTTCTTTATGAGGACGCGCGACTACATGTACCAAGAACAACCATTTAAAAATATGCAACTTGTGTATGAGATTTTTCGACAGCCCCATATTAAGTAGATCTCGAGTCAACTGAATACCACATTTTGTTACACTTGGATCATTTCTTTCTGAAGAAATAGTACTATAATGAAGTGGTTATCAAGAACTCCTTCGAAGAACTTTTTACCTATAGAACTTCCATGAAACTAGCCCTAATACGCTTAGATCTTGTCAGATGTAGTATATTGTATACCACAGTCCATATTATGACTAATAATAAGTAGAGTTTGTAAAAAAGGTGGATGACATGTTATCATTAAGTAGTGTAAATCGGACTGACGCTGTCACTCCTCCGAATTTTATTATTCAATAAAACATTGCATTGTTAAGTTATCATTGAATAATAAAATTGGGAGCAGTGACATCAGTCCGATTTGCAATACTTAATGATAACTTGAGTTTATTAAATAGGTGGATGACGTGTTATCATTAAGTAGTTTAAATCGGACTGACGCTGCTACTCCTCCGAATTTTATTACTCAATGATAAATTGTCATTGATAAGTCACCATTGAATAATAAAATTCGGAGGAGTGACAGTGTCAGTCCGATTTACACTACTTAAATACGTCATCCACCTTTTTAATAACCTGTAATAATAAGCGAGTTTTCCTTCTCATAGAAGTTTTACGACTAAATCGGACACTTCTACAATTGCAAGGAATGTCCTAATCTATTTCCAGCTTATGTTTCTTCTTTCGGTCGCCTTATGCACTTTCTCCGTCCAGCTCCTTCTACGTATCTCTAGGTCTCCCTCTGGTTTTCTTTGATTTGTTTGGCTTCAAACATTCTTTCTTCTATTTTAGCTTGTGTGGACACCATTTCAAACCTTCCGCTGATTGTACCATTCTTCGCTTTTTTCCATTTTCATTTTGTCCTCTATCCTTCTTAGAAACCTCATTTTCGTGCTTTGTATTCTTTGTTCCTATTTCTTCGTTCTTGGATATCCCCTTTCTATTTACGATAATGTTCTTGCTGCTATAAAATAGTTTCCTGGTACTTCATTTCTTCTTTTTACCTCTTCATCGAATCTTCCATCCTCAATCAGAATTGTCCCCAAGTATTTGAAGCTAGCTACTTGTTCAATTTTCTTTCGGTTAAGGATATTTTGATTTTTGTTTTCCCTACTTATAATCATTGTTTTTGTCTTTTTTCGATTTATTTTCAAATTAGCTACTTCGAGCTATTAGTTTCACATTCTTGTCTCACTTCTTGTGTAGTCAGAAAGTATTATGATTTTTGGTGATGCATTCTAATAGCACTCCTCGTTCTCTTGTATACGGCTTGTATTGCATTGGTCGTTCTGACATCCACTCTTCTTGCCTGTAGGGTTATCCATGTGTCTTTTCTCTTCACTCAGTTATGTCCCTATGTCTGTGAAATATAGGTGTAACTCCTCTCATCCTCTTAAAATTTTCTCAGTAATTTGTCTTATGTGAAAGATCGCATCTGCCACTCCGCTTCCTGGTTTGACTGCTCGAATACCTTCCTAGTGTATGAAACCAAATCATTGAATATTGAGTGTTGAAAGCCCATGTGCCCATGAGTGACAAAGTAGGTCTTTGAATATATAACCTGTAACGATCAATTCTTAATGAATCTAATAGTTAATTAACGATAAAATTACCTTTCTTTTATATCAAATCGACGCGACGCGACGCACCATTATAGGCCGATATTTCATCATAACGTCAGCGCGATAGGAAACGATCATTTATCTTAAGGGTTGCGTTGATTTACGGTCGTCGTCTTTTCAATAAGCCAACGCCGAAAACTAGCCGGCCGACACCTCCGACGGCTATGTACCCTATCGCCCACCTCCGATTTCATCCGGCACGTAAATACATACGTGTTGACCGCCGCGTTATATACAGGAGGACCGGGAACGTGCGGCTGGTCAAGAGAGTGCAGTCCGGCAGCTATATTAATGACATAACGGCGAGCGGTGCGTCAGCACCATCATGATTAATAGTGCGGGCTACCGACTGCCATATGAGACCCCGGGTGTCCGATAGTCGACGTAGTGGTATGGTGCCTTTCCATGTGTAAGTGTTCACGTATTACACGTGCATACGCGTAGTATTCGGAGAAGTATGCATATGTAGTTATACGGTTGCGATTATAATGCTATTAATCAAGTCGTGCGTCTAGATCTAAATTGTACTAGTTCGATCAATTATATCTGTCGTTTTTGCTACCGTACGGGTTAATTAAGTACATTAGTTTAGTTTCGTATGTTCATATTATTTGTATCAGTAGTGTTTTTTGTATGCAAATGGTTATTGACGACGTTTCACTATCTACGCTTCAACTTCTTCAGCATCACCTAAATTTTAGTTGGGGTATCCTGAAAGGACGACGTCACAGATGTCGATGGAGATAACATATGACGCAACTCGAAACAATCGGCATTGTAACGGATATAATAATAAATAAGAAAAACGTTAAAATCTGTGGATAACTCACACCGATCGTCGAAAGTGGCTAGCTCTTTCCTAAGTATGTCTCGGAAGCATTTCTTCAATTCCGAATTTACTATTATTGAAACGAACCGAGCGCCCCGTAACTCCAAACAATATTACCGGCGTGGATATAAAAAAAACTCCGGAACGCACTCATTAAATTAAAATTCTTTACGTGTCAGAAAAGTTTACCGCCGCATATTCGCCGCCGTCGTCGCGTAACGGACGGAGAAAATAGGTTGACATATTATGTTTGTTGTATTTTTAGGATCTCTCTCGCTCCTATTCCGGGCGTATTTTTAATAGCGTATATAAAAAACCCATTTAACTTTTTGAGTAAAACCCACCATTTTCCTGGGGACAAGTTGTTCGTTGATAAATGATCCGTGCTTTTTCATAATAAAGTAAATTTTTCGGGAGAAGCTGGAACGCCGCCGTCGCGAACGAAAGAGAAATACGAGGGAGATGGAGCGAAAAAACAGGGAAGAGAAGTGGGTGTATTAGGTGGTAGAGATCGCCGAAGAGAAGGGGGAGCGGATGATTTAAAACGGGTGCTTTGTTTTATCTCGACGTTAATTTCTTCAAATCCCGAAAGGTATATTTTATAATATTTCCTCGTCGAGAGGAGCTGTGACCGTCCGCGTGTCGCAAAAGAAACAAGGAAAGAAAAAGTTTCTCGGGGAGTATCGTCGAGGAGGATGGGAGAACTGAAATATGTGAAGATTTTTTCGTTGCGAGTTTAAGAAAACGCCCCCAAGCATCATTTTAGTTGTGAGCGGATGGAAATTGTTAAAGAAAAAATCCAATTAACTTTTGTCCACAAGAGATACGAGTACGTCCCTCGTCCCAAAGTTTACTAACCCTTTCAGTCGCAATCTTGAGGGTGATGCTTAACACAAACACAATATAACTAATGGATAGTACATATACATATGTTGCATTCAAAGTATCGGCTCCGGATGTTTATTTTGGGGCTCGTGGTTGCTAACAGCCGGATTCGGGACTAGTGTGCCTGATAAGCATAAACTTAGACGCATATCTCATGAGAACGATAGAGAGGAAAACAATACCAGGAGTTCGTTGAGGATCTACATTAGGAGCGTTACTCTTTGTAATCTGTGGAAACCATACTTTTTACCTGTTTTGGAGAGATTGTCTGTTATTTGTGATCAATCGACAATTTGTCGCTGGTGCTTGGAATCTTAGTGACAATCTTAAGACAGGGCAACAATCAGCTGCAAGAATATCGAAGTTAGGTAATACATGATCAAGGAGGGATATAAGATATTGCGAGATTGGGATATTTGTGGGCATTTCAAAGACAAATTTGACTGTAATATCCTTTGCTATTGTATTGCGCATCTTCCAACTGAAGAGCTTGCGTCAAATACTGTCTCTCTGTTTATGCCGCAATAAAGACACTTATTATTATTATTATTATTATTATTATTATTATTATTATTATTATTATTATTATTAAAGGGCTTTAAATCAATTCAATAACGGATGTTCAAAGAAAGTTTAGCATCGTAAATGGTGATGAGTTACGGTGTTTTTCCTTTGAACCCGAAAATGCACGTGGATCTACTCTTGGGGTGTTTAAAGATAAGGAAGATGCAACAAAAGTTATCCGTTCTCGTAGTGCATCTAAAAAGATGGTGGCAAAATTTTTCTTGAAGAACGTTTAATGCTGCGTGGTATAACATCGTTTACTTAGCAGCAATGATCGGCGTGCTCAGAAAAACTAACACAAAACGACGAATCATCCTAAACCAGGACAATTTAAGGGTAACGGAACAGCTCGAAAGGAGTTTCTGGGGAAGCTGAACATCGAATTATTGTATCATCCTCCGTAGAGTTTCGACCTAAATCCCATCGATTTATGTATGCCCTCAAGGATCAAGGATTAATTACGTGGTCAGAAGAAGTCGTCGATGAGTTTGACCTGGCAATTTTGACTTGTTTCTGACATTTGCTTTGAAGGAGTGCAAAAATGTGTCCATCAATCTTTGTGAAGCATACTTCGAGAAAAGGTAAATGAATAAAACACCCTCAGTCGATCAACTGTTTGTTTTTCATGATCATATGTAACACTACAAAGACAACCTTCCTAGACTATCATCAAATTTATGCAGGAAGTACATATGTATGTCTCATTCCTGCCCACGTCGATAGAGGAATTAGTGTAGTGCTAGTAAACTGCCTCAGTACATTACCAAATTACTTTTAAAATAGAGAAACTTTACTGATGATACCTTGTTTATAGTATCGAACGAACTAGTGCAACTATATATGGCGATGGTACAAACTCGAGGATGTTTTAATAGCCCAGACTTTTATAATACGGTGATCGCCTCGGAACTTCACCGCATATTACTCAACACTGTAGTAATTTATTCCTAAGCTTACAAAAAATACTTCATTCGCAATCTTTACCTCCCATCTTCCGTTCGTAATTCGCAATCTCCGGATTCGCGCACAACGCATAAACAAACTCGAATGAGAAGCGGGCTCGGACGACGAGCGAGAACAAATTAATTTCAATTTTAATTTCGTCCGTTGCCGGCGCAACTTTAGTAATTCAAATTAAGCAGATACAGTCGTTTTAATTTCAAATATTTACGTCCGCAAATGAAACTCCACGCGCTCGCACAGGTACATACACCCACACACACACACGCGCACGCGTACACACACACAAAAGAGGCATAATTGGGAAGCAAGCAGACGGAAAGTTCGAGGCACCAGTACCGTAGCGGCTATGTAGCAAGAGAAAGAGCCAAATACTCATTAGCATCCAACTGACCATTCTATGCAGATTATACTGGTCCGTTTAATTTTCCGGAAGACGAAGGAGAAAATCCCACAGATCGCCCCGTCGTATTTTTTCTTTCCTCGTCGCATTCTTGTTCATCTCAGACCATAATGATGACGATCGCGTGCTCCTTCCGCTATCCCCGTTTAAATCAATTCCTTTTTCCGTCCTATAACAAGTTCATATTGCGGGTGAAACATAAGGCCGGGCGAGGACGGCGAGGGGAAGACGGCGACCCTCATCGGCGGCGGCATCAGACTTTAATATGAAGATTGCTCCAATTGACGAAGAGCAAGCTGGCGGCGCTTCGCTCGCAGATGAAGTCATTTGCAAATGAACATCGCGTTTCTCTCTGTTGGTAATCATTAGGGGCATATTCAGTGGGAATAATTTCGGGAATTATTTCAAAGAACGTCCCGCGCGCCTTCGTTTCCCGATTTCTGTCTTTCTCAGCATCGTACGGGCGTCTCCGTCCGTCGTCCTCATTTCCGATGCCCGAGATGTATAAATGCATAATTAATTTCACTTGCACTCCATCTCGCATTCGCCGTATTAATTAAGACGGCGGATGCGCATCTTGCGTTGAGATGCAGTCGGGGGCGGTAATCTGTAAGAGGAAATTCTTTCCATTACAACGCGACGATCTTGAAATGCATCGTCTTCAATAGAACGGAGATTTTGATTATCAACCTTACAGAAGTGCTTCCGATTTCTTCTAAACGTTCTGTGGAAACATCGTAGTGATCAATTAATATCACTAACTTCTAAATTGAAAATGAATAACCTCAAACAAACATATTCGTATCATCACCATACCTATCGTACATGGTGTCGTATAGGCTTTTCAGCTATAGCCAACAAATTTGCTTTCAATGGACTGTATTTTCTTCTATTTTTTAAAGGTATCCATGTTGGTACGAAGAAGTGAGCAAAATGACCTTAGAAGTATGGCGCCACTGCCTACTCCCCGCTCTTTAGCCCTTCAACTTCAAAATCTTGAATAGAAAGTCTTGGTATGTATTGGAAAGCTCTTGAAGAATCCTTTAGATTTATATACAAAGAAAACTGTGTCTACATAATAATTAAACCGATTCGTTCGTAAGGCGCATTAATCCTTGTGAGCCATTTAATTAATGGCGTCGATGGCCCTCGATTCACGACTACTTTGCACTTAAAATAAAACAGTTTACTTAATAATTCGTTTAAAACGTTATTTTCTAAACCGTAGTAAGAGTACAAAGAGCATAATTCTCAAGTACCTGGTCTATTGATGACCGACCCCAAAGGAGTGAATTAATGAATGAATGAGTCTAATCAACTTTTAGAACACTGTTTGAACGTATTTTTTTGAACGTATCCCTAAGAATTTAATTTATCGCAGATTCTCGAGTAATACGGTTAGGCAGATCCCCAGGTGATTAGGGTGGCGTTTATAAACCACCGACTTTAAATTGTTCCAGAGCAAATAATCCAACAGCATCAAACGTGGCGATCTTGCTGGACATTCTATGGAACCCCTCTGCTAGCCCATTGATAAAGAAACCTGTCGTATCTAAACTGTCGAACGGGCTCCCCGTAGTGAAATGATGCGCCGTCTTATTGAAAATCAATTAAATCTTAACGCAAATTCATGTTTCCAACCACATCTTTCCTGATTCTCCACCTCCTCTACCATAAAAAGTTCGAAGGTGTTTTGCAATCAGTCTGCTTTTCCATGCAATATTTTTTTAAATAAAGAGAACAAAAAGCTGCATCTCCAAGAATGCACGCCCTCACACGTTAAGATTCTGGGGAGGTACATTAAATGCTTTCCACCAATTCCGTCATACTAAGATCATTTTATTTTGCTAACTTTATGTGAACTATGCGCTGTGCAATAATTCACTGAGGTTCTGCCCCGGATGTACAAAGGGTATTTGGAATTCAGAAAACTGCTTTACGAATAATATATATGCTTTAATTATCACCAAACACGCTAGCCAGTCGAAAAAGACCTGTACTTGATACTGTATTTGATATTTATATACTGGATATATTCTGTTTTGTTTTTAACAACAAGACTTATTTTTCAAGATGTAATACATCGCATGACTTCTATACGAGACAAAATGTTCACTTCCTCCCAGCAGAACATCAAAGCAGTTTAAATTATACTGGGTGTTTATTTTTCAATAAATTACCTTAACCGATTAAATCAACCATAGATTTTAACGAGTTTAAATCGAATATTAGAACGTATCGGTTAGAATTTAAAAAACAAAAGCATAAGCAAATTCTTAATAAGTAGTTAATAATGTTCCCTGCACATTATTACTCTCCTCTGCGTTCCGTCCTGTATCGACGCTCACTCCTAATACATATAACGATAGTTATCCTATTTCCTTATATCCCGTTACATCTGGCGATGTACTACGAAGTATTCGCAAACTTAAACCGAATTTAACATCGGGCCATGACGGCCTTCCGGGTTTTTTCGTCAGGGATTGTGGCATTGTGTTTTCCGAACCGTTGGCAACTATTTTTAAATTGGCCATTGCATCGTTTACCTTTCCTGAGCTTTGGAAGGTTGGCAGGGTTATTGCCGTACACAAGAATGGTGATCGCTCGAATATCCATAACTATAGACCTATAAACATCCTGAGTAATTTTGCCAAAGTGTTTGAATCCTTGATTTATCACCAAACTGCAACACTCACTAAACACCTTCTATCCACTCATCAGCATGGCTTTGTTCACGGACGATCCATCACAACCAATTTATCTATTATAACACAATTTATTAGTAGAGCTATTGATGATCGACGGCAAGTTGATGTGATTTATACAGATTTCACTAAAGCCTTTGATTCAATTGACCATTCACTACTTTTGTCTAAATTAGACACCTTTGGATTTTCCCCATCTTTGGTGAAACTTATATCCTCCTACTTGAGTCATCGTTCTTGTTATGTGTGTTTTAATGGCTTTCACTCGTTTCAGTTTACTCCTACATCTGGTGTGCCTCAGGGTTCTAACCTAGGGCCTCTGCTATTTAATCTCTTCATTAATGATCTCTTAACCTTGTTGGACTGTGATGTTTTGGCTTATGCCGACGATTTAAAGATTTTTGTGGAGATTGGTAGTGATGCAGACTGTATCAAACTGCAGAACAATTTACAGTTGGTGTACGGATGGTGCAGTGATAATAAATTACTTTTAAATGTAAATAAATGTGCTGTGGTCACATATTCCAAGGCTTCCAACCCCATTATTTACAATTACCATGTTGACAGTCTAGACATTCCACATAAAACACAAGTGAAAGACTTAGGAATCCTATTTGATAGTTCTTTACAATTCACTGACCACATTTACGCTATATGCTCTGCTGCCACGAAATCCTTGGGTTTTTTGATTCGCACCTGCCGGCAATTTAATAATCCGTCGACCTTGAAGGCTTTGTTATGTGCCTTTGTTAGATCGAAACTAGAATTTTGTTCTGTTGTCTGGTATCCTTTTTATATATACCAACAGATGACACTTGAAAGGGTTCAAAAGCGCTTCCTCAAATACTTGAGTTACAGATGTGACGGCTATTATCCGCCTCGTGGCGTCGACTATAACTCTCTTCTTGATAGACATGGTTTTCAGTCATTGACGGCTCGAAGAGAGAAGGACAGTCTAATTTTCCTGGGTAAACTAATTAACAACTATATCGACTCTCCAGCCCTGTTATCTCAAGTTAATTTCGCCGTGCCTACTCATAACACACGATCTTCAGATGCATTTTTTGTACCTAGGGGCAGAACAAATTGGAAAAAGGCTCCATTGTGTCATATGATGAGCAATGGTAATAGACTCGATCTTGACCCGTTTGGATAATCTTATTGTTATTGTTTTTGTTAATATATAGACATATATATATATAGTTATTGTTTCTGTAAAGGACTAATACTTTTCTTTTGATTTCTGTGTCGTATATGTATGTAATATTTTTCACATTGTTAACTTTTTTATGTTGAGAGCATATGTAATAATTTTTTTCTCTTTATTTTGAATTATCCTATAAATTGGAATTTTTATTCTGTTGGATAATAAAGATTATTATTATTATTATTATTATTATTATTATTATTATTATTATTATTATTATGATTACTTACCCAAAATTAACTTTGTATGGAATTAGTGAAAACATTTTCCAAGAGCTTTCCAACAATATGTCACATGCACATCTAAGATTTCCCCTTCGTACTACCGAAACAGTTTAGAGCATTTTACATACCTTTATAAAAGAGTGCACACATCGAAGGTTTTCAACCCGGTATGCAAGAGGAGGGTGCGCTTCCTGCATGACTAACCAAATTAAAATTCAGGAAAACACATGACATTTTTGTAAGCAACACGCTTAAATATACCTAACTGTATTAGTTATTAGAATGAAAACAAATTTCATAAATTTTAATTTCCTAAGTATGTATAGCTTCTAGTAATGTATTTTCGTAAGAAAGAAGAAAACACACGAGAAGAATAAATTTTAAGTGGACGTATGTACGTATGTAGGTGGAAATTAGTAGATATCACGGAAAACTTTTACGCGTATAACGTTCGGGGTCGCAAACGAGATTTGCGAAACGGCCGGCTGTCTATTGCCCTTGCGCCCTGCACCCATTAGCGCTACAAATGGCAAAATCTCTCCGTACACGATTCGCACATTGTGAAAGAAGGATAATCCGGACGGCGCGCTCGAATGGACGCACATTTTATTATATCAGCGCGTACAAATTCGTTATAGACACCGACGCTGGGACGAGAGAAGATTGGGTTTTAGTCCTGTGACAGTGTTCTCCATTAAATGGACATTTCGAGCGATTTTCTCCCGTAAAAATAAGTTAAATGTATATATATATATATATATTTCGTGACCTTTTATACTTATCTTATATGATAGATCTCTACCACTAATAGGTCAATAAAACAAAAATAAGCAGAAAAGATTTCAAGTGTTAAATATATAATTCTGATATTGGATGACGATATTATATTTGACCAAAAGTTGTGAAAATTAAAACCTTATTAAATCCGTTTTGTTCGTTTACCTTTTCTGATCTTGTAAGCAACCTTATCATCCAGTGTACAAGGAGAGCATTGTTTTTGAATTTTAAACCGTTTGGCAAAGTAGAGTTCGATAAATAATAGTACGATCAGCTATGGCGAATGTGATTGATGAAGCAATACATCCCATCTAAATTGCTTCGATTTTGTATGAGTTTTCAGACCTGTATGTGCATCATCTAGTTTCATGGAAGAACGCAACACCATTCCGGTTAATTAAAATCTAGGGCTAGAAGGCCTAGAAAGATTAACAGAAATATGCATAAGGTAAACTCCCGAATGACTGGGAAATTTCATATCATTATTTTGCCGATATACAAGAAGGGGGAGGAACGAGACCGGGCGAATTACAGGGGAATCACAATGCTCAAAACGTACGAATCGATACTAACTAAATTACTACATGTACTAGAAAAGTATTTGACAGAGCCCCAAAGCGGATTTCGGAAAGGACGATCAACCCAAGACCATGTTTTGACAACATAGTAGCTCATGGAAAAAACACGGAAAAAGAAGTATGAAGAAAAGAAATACCCAACCAAAATTTGGAAAGCCATACAAAACCTATACAAAAATAATAAATGTTATGTACGGAAAGGGGGTCTCAATTCGCACATGTTTGAAATTCATGATGGATTAAAGCAAGCTTGAGCCTCACGTTGTTCCTGTTTATTATGCGTGATGTTATGAGGGTTGCGGAAGGTAAAATACGTCAGCTACAAATAGGTTATAATGAATTAAAACCAACAAGGATAGTGGAGTGAGCATTTGCTGACGATTTGGTTATATTTGCGTACCAAGACAAAGAAACTGCAGAGACATCTAACAATCTGGACAGAAATAGTAAATGACGAATCAAAATAAATTCAAACAAAAGAAAAGTGATGAGGATTAGAGACAACATAAAAAATTAAATATACAACTGGATAATGAGCACTTGAACAACTTAGAAATACCTAGGAGTAAAAATAGAAAAGTGGGGACGTATAGAAGAAGGAGTTAATGAAAGACTGACCAATGCATCACTCGTGTACCATGGCCTAAACAGGGCGTTCATTAACGAAAAGGAAGTCTCAAAAGAAACCAAGATGGCAGTGTGCAAAACTATCTTTAGATCAATATTAACCCATGGAAGCGAAAATCGGGTCTCAACACAAACGCTGAGAAGTAGATTAAACCTCATTGACATGAAATACCTGAAAAGAGTGAGAGGAATCACAAAACGATACAAAATCGGGAACAGTATAGTCAGAGAACAACTGAAAGTGGAAACGATCGACAAAGTTACAGAAAAAATTAACTCAAATGGTTCGGACACATCTGTAGGGTGAACGATAACAGACAGGTGAAACAAATGTAGGAAACAAAAGTACCAAATAATAAAGGAAGGGGAAGACCCAAGAAAACGAGGAACAACGTACGAACAGGAATTCTCAAGAAAAGGAATATGACATGGAGACGAGCAAAAGAAATGGCCCCAAATAAAAAGGAATGGACAATATTTGTACACATAGTAAATTAAAATAGAATTTAATATGTACCTTACACAGCTTATTATTAGCTTTTTACTGAGGCTGACGAATTGGGTGCCGAAATACGTATTTAGGGTTTTACGACATCTATGTGGTAAAAATACGAGCTAAACAATTGTTAGTAAAATTCCCCATTGGAGTATATTCCAAATGTTAGCTGTTTCATTACTAAAATAAGTTGGCAATTCAAGATGAAACTAGTTATATTTCCGTCTTCGAGAAATTGCAATTACCTTTTGACCAATTCAATAGTAAAAGCATATCTCTCGAGCATATGGAGACATAAATATTATAGCTATCTTATCTCCAGAATTTATGGGGTAAAATCTAGTATTACGGAACGCTTCAACGGCAAAAAATAGCTTCGAAACAAAAAAGCCAAAGTCCCCTAAATCCGTCCATCCTTCCTTATTGCAATAACTTTATGATACGTTAGGTATCCCTCTGACAAATTGCTCGCCCTCGGAAAACCATCTGGACGTATCGAACGAGCATCGGGAGAGCAAACAGATCGACCACGCGGCCGGCTAGTACCCCGGATGTGGGTTATTGAATCAGCATTTAGGAGCGACTCACTCGCTGACTATCGGTTATAAAATATATCGGGCGGGCCGGACCGCCGATATCATAACTCAAAGGCGGCCACGTATTACCTCTTAGGTGATTAAGGCGATCCATCAAATATATTGTGCGGCTATCAAACATTTACGTCCGCCTATCGACTCTATCTCGCGCTCTCCTACGCGTTTCCCCCGATATATATATCTTTATCAAGATGAAATAGACGTCTTTAGATCAACAGATTGTCGCCACGATGAAAATTAATGAAATATCGATTCGCCTTAAAGCGATAAGAATTTCAGGAAATAATTATGACGAAGATGGCCCTAAAGATATCCGATTATCTTGCAGAACACCAGATTCAAGTTTAACTACAAATTAAACTGTAAGTTTTTATTAATGCATGCTGAAGAATTTCCTTCTTCCTTTCTTCCTTTTTTTTCTTCTGCGTTATATAGAGCAGACCTTAACCTAAACTCACTGAGAATGACAGTATGACTATCGAAATAGATGTATCCTAGTCTGCGTGAAAATTGTAAAAACTGCTTTACTCCAACTTAAGACCTAATATTCGCACTTAATCCAGATAGTTTCTGGGCGTATTGGTAGAAATGAACGAAAATCTGAACGCCGAGAAAGAGGTGCAGATATATCGAGAGTGGTCGCTCCGGAGCCGGAGCCTGCGAGTTTGCGGGCCTCGCCTTAAGAGATTAAGTATGGTGTGAGCGCCGGCGGCAGATACAGATAACG
Organism: Chrysina gloriosa; assembly: GCA_038088585.1. Taxonomy (NCBI): domain Eukaryota; kingdom Metazoa; phylum Arthropoda; class Insecta; order Coleoptera; family Scarabaeidae; genus Chrysina; species Chrysina gloriosa. Next base: position 16,420,751 of record CM076089.1, on the reverse strand, counting down.
CCCGCAGTCTACACTCACTAATCCGTATAACAACATTAAATACGAGTCCAATTTGCCGCACCGTGATTCGAAATCATTCTTGCGCTCACCGCAAGCATGGCCTCGACAACAACGACCCGCCGCGATCCATCCTCTCCGCAGACCTCAACCCTGCGGCATGACGATTACTATACTCTTACATATATATCTATAGATATAAACGCGCATCCTGATTCCAATACTTACCTACCAGGTTAAGTAGAACCGGAGATTTACGAAGGAAGAGAGAAAAAGAGAAGAAAGAAGGGGAGAAAGACGAGCGACACTTTATTTAAATGCCTTGTCTTTAACTTAAAAATAATTGTGTTTACCTCCGAAGAGAGCGAGACTGATTGAAGTCGATGTAGGATGAAAGGAGACCGTTGTCTCGAGTTTCCGCAGTCACGCTGCGCGATCCTCCAAATTAAGAAAAGCCCTCCGAACAAAAGATAACTGACGAGAAAAGACATTAGGGCGTGGAGAGAAAGGAGAGACGAGAGGGAAATTAAAATTGCATGCTGTTCGCTGTATTAAAATAGAGAATATTAGAATCAATTTCTGGATCGAATAAAAACTCGTTACAGTTAAAACCTTTTACCCGGAGCATGACAATTTAATGGTTGCAATTTTCAGAAATTCAAATTTAAGTTTGCAATTCTAATATCAACTTTAACATTTGCTAAAGGCATCACAGAGAAGTGTTTGATTGACACTGTATTATTGTTTTTGTTGTAGTCATTATTGTCTCAATTGGATAAGATTATTATATCAAAGCACGAGCGTTTGTCGGACATTCTTTAACAATTAAAGACTTCAGAATGAAAAGTGAATAAAGACTATAAACTTAATGTTACAGGAGAGACGAGAAACTGTTTTCATCAGAAAAACGCAATATTACAATAGTATTATTGGCTGGTCGTGGTACATTTCACTCATTTATGATGATCTAGTATGCAATCGCCACAAGAAAATTGTCTGTAGAACTTTTTTCTGTTTCCAATTTTGGATATACCCTGGTTTTCATTTACATATACTTTTCTTGCCTATATAAAATCAGTTTGCATATTTAGAAATGTTTGTTTTTTCAATTAAGACACTGCAAAGTAAAAGCTAAAACTATTTTATTATATGAAATTAATAAACTATATTTCTAAAGCACATAATATTATAATGCCAGTCTGAGCCTCCAGTTTCTTCGACACTTTCAACATTGTCTCTTTGAAGGGAGTCTTATATGATAGATCTCTACCACTATATATATCTGAAAATATAACTATCGTTCAAACCAGCCTTGTTTTATTGACCTATTAGTGGTAGAGATCTATCATATAAGATAAGTATAAAAGGTCACGAAATATATATATATATATACATACATTTAATTTGAAGGGAGTGACACCAATAATGATATGCATATGGGTACAAAGCTGGAAAGTTCCCGCATATCTTTCAATTACAACGGGTTAATAGGAACCAGCTCACTATATAATGGACTTGGTGATCAATTAAATGGATTAAATGGATTATTTCATTCCCGCTATATTTGAATGTTTTATATTTCGTAATCAAAAAATTCCATTCTTGTCCCTTATAGATTTTTTAAAAACTCTTGGATAATGCTGCGAAAAATTTTTGACCATGTTAATTGATTCGCACTACTTCAATTTTTTTTCTGAAGTTTTGTCTGTCAAAACATACCACTCTTCCGGTAGACACAAATAGGTACCGTTCCTCTTTTCTTTTTCTACCAGCGCAAAATTTCGGTCGCATGGTAAAAATGAATAGTTTCTTTCAGGAAACCGATGGTACATAGTAGTAAATCAACCAGATAAGGCTAGAAGCAATAAAAACTATTCCATTGCTATATTTCCGTTGTGTCCAACACAGTTATCGGTAAATAAATGAAGTGTTTTCACTTCAGGATTCACAAAATGATCTATATAATATTTCAAGGAAGATATAGTGTCATTAGCACCTTTTGTCGCTGTTGCCTCATCATACGTGAACATTTGGTTTCCCTGTCTTGCAAGAGTAAAAACAGAGGTTGAGTACCCCAAATTTGTCGTTTATAGAAAATATCTCCAGACGGTAACACAGAAACTAGTAGGTACTGATAGTCGAAACAAATCGTTTCAATCTTGTTGTGAAGTTTCAGTGATACTTTTTCTGCATTTGCGTGATACGCCGCACGCTCGCGTTCAAAATGTGCTTTAGTTTCAGGAACAATTTCAGGATCTATCTTAATCTTGAACTGCTTACATTTGCAGCAGGTGTCACTGCGCAGCTTTCCGAAAGCGAGACTGAACTGAGTATTAGAAATATTCAAAAAATCGTAATTTGTAGAAGATCTATGCCCACGCAATATTCAAGAATAAATTTCGGGTTCATGCTTTTCTAAATACAACAGGTGCATTTTCCTCACACCCAAATCTAGAGAAAGATACTTGCGACAAGATTGCTTTCTAGAATAATGGGAAAATCGAATCGGAAAGCTGCTGATGTGAGTTTTCACTTGTTCTACAAATTTTACAGATTTTTTCAGGACTCTTGACCTTTCTGATTTTCCTCTTTTATCAGTAGGAGAAATGTCATTGCTAACTTTTAACTTAGCAATTCTATTGACTCTACCCTTTTTTATACCACGTAGACACCAAAATGCTGATTTACAAATGAAATGTTCTTTGCCATCAATTTGAATCTAAAAAGGGAGTTGCTGTACATAAACAGACAGAAACCTTATCTGAAAGCTACCTATCTTGTAATGAAACGCGTCGTTTCCTTTTGATTGCTGAATTAAAGCAGCCTCATCCTCCACATCTTCACTTTTATCTAACCTTCGTTTTTTCATAACATCAACTCAATACCTGGAAAAATATATGAATTATTTGATAATATAAAACAATATGCGATACGCTTACCTTGCCACAGTGGGAACAGATATAAGTCCGTGTAAATACGAATACTAAATACTTTTATTTGCTCAAAATCATTTAACAGTTTTTGTTTTTGTACACTTAGTTTTGCACTCACATTCACTGTATTGACGAGCTTGTATTAATGTTCCAAATTTAGAGATATAAGATATCCCTGAATTTCGTTTAGCAGCTCTAACATTTTGAGGCCAGAGATCAAGATTTCTTTTCATCTTTTTACTCTTAAAAAGTAGCTCATCATCAACTTCACCTCTTCATAAGTCGGATCAACATCCGTATCATCACTATCATCTAGTCCAGGGGTCTCCAAACTTTTCAGTCTTGGGGCCATACTGATTACTTCAGTAAGTTTTTGCGTATTATACGTATCATTAAGCTTTACCTAGCTAGTAAATAAATCCGAAATATTATCATTCTGTGTTTTTTTATCCAACTTATCACAACAATAAGCTATTAGCTGTCGCGGGCCGGATTGATGACACTGGCGGGCCGTAGTTTGGAGACCCCTGACCTAGTCCAATGTCAGTTTAGTTATTCATTGTTTTGCTCTCACTAGACTAGATACAACACTAATATTCCTAACAACACAAAACAATAAATTATTATGTCTTTTTAGGCTTAGGACGTGCGCTCTGACACTTCTTACAACCAAACTTTCAAAATGACAACCGTACATATCCGGATTTAGCCACTTGTTACTCTCACTTGTTACTTGTATACGATTTGGATTTAACATATAGTCGCTCTGTAGTGAACAGAATAAGCTGATTTGTACAGTTTTCATTTTAAACGATGCGACTCTCTTTGGTATGTTGACAACTGGTCAAAACCTAAAATCGGCAAAATGTTTTTATCCATTTTTCATTCTCATGCCCCAAATTCATTTTTAATATACTGGGCAATCAGAAACTGGTACATCAAAAATCAGTTGGCCAGAGACCTCGAAAATTGCTGCGGGTGAAAACCAGCTCAACAGGCATATCACTTTTGATTGTCATCACATACATCACCTAGCGCTAAATCAGGCGAACACGGAGAATGCCGTCAACTTCACCCTTTTTTCCTGACTAGAAAGTCGACAGTTTGTTATTCTGTGGGCGCATTTCGGTTGCCATGCTGAACAAGCGTGCGACGATTTCGACTATTTTATTTGGTATCACCGCTAGCCGACCAACAACCAGCATTTATTCGTTCCTCGCCTCTTTAAAGCTATGGTCGGTACATATACAAAACTAGAAAAGAAGATCTTTTGTCGGTTTCAACTCACCTTCAAATACCGAAATGGTGGATTGTTATATGGCCTCTGGTGACGAGTAGATTCAAGTTTCGTCGCCAGTAACGATGTTGTAGATTAATTTGGTTGAATTTCTTCAGAATTCCTTTGCAACAATTTTCACAATTCTTTCAATTGTGGGCGAATCTCACGACTTCGACGTCGTCGCTTCCTTAGGTTTAAACGATGATGGAAAGAACCGCATACTGTTTTTGTATCAATGTCCAACGTGAATTAGATTCGAATTTACTTTTGCAATTATCTGAATTTTACTGCTTTCACTTTATTTTTGTCAGCTAATCAGCTTTATCACGATTCGTAGTGCTTCTGTTTGTTAGTAATAAGAATGCAAATGAACTTGTAGATTGATGTGCATCCCCAACAATTTCACCATACTAATTCAGTGTTATGTTCTGTATTAGTTCTTTATGCCCCGCGCTCGCTTAGTATTCATAAACTTTAACCAAGAAAAATAAAAATTAAGATAACGAAAATTTTACAGCGCGGTTATACTTGCAAGAAGCTCGACATTCCATTTTCGTATCGTTGGTGTAACTCTTTAATTGCCCGCAATTAAATATTCAAATAAAACGTTTATCTTCTGCCTGCATCTAAGGAAATTCTATCAAAAATTACATATAGTATTCATATATATGGAGATTTTTACGACGAATGTACGACGCTCATGAATAAGCAATGGCCGCTGATGTTTCCATAATATTTCAACCTTTCGTCGAGGTGATAACATTGCTATAATAATAATATTTTATTGACCTATACGGATCGGATGAGTCGTGTAGAATGGTAGCCATTAGGCGTGGACGTCGGGAGTATTTCCGAATAAATCGACCGAATTCCTAATTGATCTGACAAATTTGTACAAGAACTATTTATCTATAATTAACAGGCATTAGCGCTTATCGGTTATCGAAGAGAACCGAATTCTTGTATAATAACTTCATATATTCACCGTGTATGTCCAGGGCAGGGTTATTCTGAGTGAAATCGACCGAAATGTGGTAATAGCTGGTCAGCGGTTAAGCATGTGCGTATCTGTAATTTGTTAGGCACTTATCTCGCGTATAAATGTGTACGTTTTAGGTCGAAATAGTCAATTTATTAACGGTGGATAAGGTAATGCTGAAGTACTTTCCGTAATGAACGTGACAGATACTGATATTTCTATGATTATATAATATTTTACTTTATACAAGGTGTTCAAATGACCCTATTTTCTATGTAAAGTATTGTCCTATCCATAGCGGAATACAATTTTTATCCATTTAGGTAAAATTACGATTACAAAGCAGATGTAACCTAAATGGAAAAGGCTACAATAATTCTATTAGATATCGAAAAGTTCAGTCGCATTTTCATGTAATAGAAGTCGATTAAAATTACTTGATCACAGTTTTCGAGTACACACACAATTTATAGTACGATTATCAAGTAAGTATGTATATATCATGTTGCTTGTTCTTGATATTCGAAAAACGCGTAAAGTGCGAGTGGGTTACAGTGAGCCTCTCTACACACTACAATGGTACTTTACTCTCCATCGATTGCAAATAAATTATTATTATTATTATTATTATTATACTTTCTGAATGTGGACTAAGGTACTTTTACTTAAGTTGGTCGATATAAACGACGCTGAAAAATGTGTGCCATTGAGCTACCGTTTTTATCGTTTTTCTTCTTTGAAACAATTGACAACTGAAAATCGACGTTAAAAGTGTAGAAACTGTACATTTTACGCCTCAGGCTCGCCGATAGCGGCAACGAGCGCCAAAGAGAAATTCTTTATTCACGATCGCGTCATTAGGACGGAATTGAGCGGAAAATTCGAATGAAATTAAGCTGAAATAAAAATTGCTTAATTAGTCCGAAAAAGAAGCGACGCTAATTACGCCCGGGGATATTCAAATTTCGAATAATTTCAGAACTCTGGAAAATAACAGGCGAAAGAACGTCCGAGCCCGCGAGCGAAGCGAACGAGAGACAAAAAACAGCACATTTAAGGCATTAAAAAGTAAAACTTTTATATAAATATCCGGCGAGATATCCGCGAAAATAGGTGCCTCATTTAACGTCGCGTCGTTCTCTTTCTTGCTCGTCCGCTCGCCGAAGATCGTTTAGAAAAGAGAGCGAGGTGCGCTGAACAACGGCGAACGGTTAAACAGGAGACCGGGGCGAAACGGCAGCGTCGCATCGGTAAAAGCGAGCGGTAGCAACAGCAACGGCAGAGAGCTAGATATGGTTATTTTATTTCACGACACTCCCTATCTCGCCCATAATTTGTGACGCTATGTGAATTTATAGTCTTTATTTTGTGAGCCAATTAATTAATTCGCGTTCCCGTCCCTCCGCCGGCGTTCCCACTCCGCCATACTAGTTCCTGCGAGGAACGAGGAGGCCCATTATCCAAGATTGCGATGGCTTATAGCTTGACATCGACCATAAATCTCATTCGGGTTTCTAATATTCGCGCGCAGCGTGAAATAAGAAGGAACAGACGACGATGCGACGCGGCAGCGTAATCAGAATCAAGTTTTCTGCACTGCATGTAATCAGATAGAAGCCATCTTGTGTATGCGAGTCCGCCAAATAAGCAAGATGCCTTTTTCCTTCATTCAAACTAGTAATGCTACTTTCTACCCTTGTTCTAAAGGAACAGTAAGCATTGCTGGTAGTGCAATATCAAAGAAAAACCTTCGGTTCAGAACAGCTCCAAACAAATGATACTGACCATATACTTTATCGACGACCTCGTTGTTATCTTCGATGGCTAACACAAAGGAATGATGCGTTGCAGTTTAAACTTGGTTAAGGGGGTTATGTTACAATACATTACACCATTTCCTAGTTGAGGTTGGAAATGCTCCTTTAGTGTGAATGGCAACTTACGACGTTGTCTTAACGCAGAATATTGATGTGTTAAATTGCACCAAGCATCAAACACAGAGCAATGCATGATGACAACGGATCACAATATAACATGAACCCCATTGATTCTTCCATTAAAGATGATAGTTACTAAAATAGGTACTGTAAAATCTTGATTATCCCGCTTAATGTACACCCGGCCCCATGATAATAAGTAAAAATCCGGATATTTGAGTTAAATTCTTTTACCGGCGCGGGGGTTTATTGTGTTAAATTCAAAACAAAATCGCCCAAAATCTAATCCGGATCATCAACGTTCCACTTATTTGAAATCTGTATAATCGCGATTGTTCTATTTTCTGGATTATTTGCATCTTGCTTGAATGCTGTGCCCATGAAGGTCAGCCACTTTACGGAATCTGATATCATTCACGCTAGAAAGAACCTTAGGAACGATTTTACTACTGGATATGATAGTATACCGTGATTCATTCTAAAAGACTGTGCCAATCTTTTCGCTTACCCATTATGCTACGTTTTCAATTTATCTCTAAATACTACTACTTTCCCTAAAACTTTGGAAGACAGCTAGATTGGCTCCAGCATTCAAGAAAGGAAACAGACACTATCGAAATTTACAAATCTATTGCTATAATTAATAACTTTGCTAAAACATTTTAAATATATTTGTACAATTCCATCTATTCCCAAGTTAAAAGTCTTGCTTCTCTCGACCAACACGGATTCCTGACCACACGATATACTACCACTAATTTGACCATCATAACTCAATTTCCTTCTGACAATTTAGATAAAAATAAACAAGTTGACGTCATATATATCTGTTTAAAGCGTTTGATCGAATAGATCATGCGTTGCTTCCTATGAAACTTGACATGATGGACTTTTCTAACAAGCTTGTAGCATTTTTTAAGTCCTAATTATCTAATGGAAGATATTATGTTGCTTTAAAAGGTAAGTTTTCTGATGATTTTTATAGTACCACAAGGAACTAACTTGGGTCCTCTCCTAATCTTTATAAACGACATATGTAACAGAATCAGCTGCCCTAAGTTATTATTTGCGGATGACCCTAAACCATTAGTTCACGCGGTCCTCATTTTAGTACGGTAAACTGTATCCAAATGAGTACAGCGGCTACTAATGGTTTAAACTCTTTGTCACTATTGATGATATCAGTGACTGCAAATTCTTACAAAATCAGCTATCCAGCGTCCAAGAATGGTGTGGAAGCAAGAAGTTGACTATGAATGTAACCAAGTGTAAGATTGTAAACTTTCTAGAAAGCCAAACCCGATTATATACAATTATATTTATGATAACACAATTTTGGACAGAGCAAATTCATATCAGGAACCTGGGCGTTATTTCTGACTAAATAATTAGTTAACTAATTAGTTAAATAATTAACCTTCGCATACTACTAACATTTATAACTCGGCACTGCAAACATTAGGTTTCCTTATACGAACTATTAAAAGGTGTGCATCGAACTTTTGCTGTTACTCTATTCGTCATCAGTACGACCTAAACTTGAATACGCGTTCATAATCTGGAGGCCTATACATAAATATTAAGTAAGTATGCTCGAACAAGTTCAAAGACGTTTCCTAAAATACTTATATTATCGCTTACACTTAATTTATCCCACACAATGTTTCAACTAGGCTTTACTTCTTGATATGTTCAATTTTGAGTCGCTGGATTTACGTCGCAAACGAGCAGATATAAAGTTTTTATATGATTTAACCCGCGACGGTTTAGACGCACCAATGCTCTTAAGAGAGTTGATTTTGTCGTACCACCGCAATCATCGAGATCTTCAAATGTGTTCTATTGCCCTGGACCGAAAACAAATATAATGATTCGATCTCCTGTTCACCGAACTTGCATGACCTTCAATCCCCTATCTGATAGCAGCGTAGATATTAGGTTTGTTCGTAGAGTAAATTGGAAACCGTCGGTAACTAATATTCAATGCGTATGTCCGACTGGAAACAGTTGCAAATTTGTCCTAAATTTAATGCTCTACGAACATAAAAGAGAAGATGGAGTGGATAATTTGCCCTGAAGGTGGCGCAAAACTCAGTTTTTGTAGGTCCTTTGAAGCATTATTTATCTAAATGTAGTAAGAATGTGGAGAAAACAACAAAAACGACACATATTCACAAATGAATATCGTCAACGTACAGATGTGGGACAGATCATGGAAATGGATCACCATAGATTAACAAGTAATCTGGAGGTCAACATTACTAAAGTTGGCGCTTGCCATTGCGCATGTCTCAGACCAAAAATTTTCAATTCTGTAAGAAATTATTCTGACGGTTGCCAATCGGTTGGAAATTGAATAAAATTCTCTCTGCGAACGCCGGATTTCTAGTCATCAGTTTGAAATTTTACTCTGCGAACACGAATATATAAATACGCATCCGTCTGACGGTTGCTGATAGTTGCTGATTGCTCTACGAACAAACCTATTAATTACACCCCATTGGTAATACTGTTGAATTCATGCTCAGTAAATTATTATTATATCTAACATTTTGTATGCCATAATTATATTGTTATGCTTACTTTGTAGCGGAGTATTTTTGATTTGTAATTATCTGCAATATGTTTATTCTTATTCCTTTTTTTCTTTTCTCTACTTTCGTATTATTTACACAGATATATGTATGTATCTTAGTAAATAAGTTTGTGCTATAAATGGATTGTTTACTTTTAAACTAATATATTACTATTATTATAATTATTTTATTGATCAGAGAGATTATTGTTACCATAATTATTGTTATCATGGCGAACGTTCACCGTTCATTGAATTAGCAATCGATTAACTAGGTAGCAATCGGATAAAATGTATTTTGCCTTTTTACATGTAACGGCGACAACGTAACCGTTACGGGATTGACATTTGTCTAGAGTGTAACGTACGGTTTCCGCTCGTGATATGCATTAACGGACCGAAATTAAGTTATTAATAGTGTTTTACAATACTAGCGCGTTTGTAAATGGTGTAATCGTGTACCGGGAGAATCAGCGATGACCGCGTATCCTGGTTGTCCGCGCGCATAATCGCCGCAGGCAAATGTGAATATCATGTCGCGGTCGCTTCCTCCTTTTTTCTTCCGCCGTTTCCTACCGTTTCAGCAGACGTTTATCTTTCCGTTTTATGTAGCGTACTCCGGTCGGACTTAAAAGCTTTCATAATATTTCCTCCTACCTACCGAGTCGGAGTTCTTTACGCGCGACGAATCCGAAGAAATAGCGAGAACGGGAAAGAAAAAGGCGCGGTGGCGTATGTTAAGTAAACGGTAGAATGGACAAGTAGATGAGTATTATAGCGACGGCAGAGGAAATACTACTTTATGGATTTATGCGCATGCAAAACAATGTTCAATTTGACGGTTGGCCGGCCACGATTGTGCAGATACTTAATGGAGTACCTATGTAATAGGTAGCTCGGTAATTATTCCTTCCGCGTGGAAAAATAACACAAAGAAGTTAAAAATGTAAGAGTTAGTATATGCTGCAGACGTTGTCGATAAGATCAAATAAATTGTTGAATTTGACGTATTGCGGAATCACATGAAACATTATGTGTTGGAAAGTTGATCAAGGTGGTAATTTAAGTTTCTTGTTGTTTGTAGTTATCATAGACGAGTTAATAAAAACAGAAAGGAGATACGATTAGAAAGCTACAGTTACTTCCGGGAAAATAGAAAAGCGCTCGGTGTGCTCAAATAAAATACAATAGCTAGAAAAGATAGCAGCAATTGGAAACCTAAAGATGGGAGTAAATGTAGGGAGAAGTAAAAGAAAGATAAGTAACAAGAGAAAATAAGCAAAAGTATCATCTAAAATATACGCATCAAGAATTAGAAGTAACCACCGAAGATGAATACCTAGGGCATATTAGGAAGTAAGAATTTGCAATTAGACCAAAGGCAGGATTATTACCCTCAAAATTCAATAAGTTGGGGTAAAAATAGCAAAATAACAGGAGCAAACATATACAGAGTTATATAATATTAGATCAATAATATTCACATGCGTCTTAGGTTCTCCATAAGAAAAGCGAACGATCAGTCACAGTGGAGATGATATTTAAGAAAAGTAACAAGAAAAGTGGAATAAGTTCACGTAAGGACGAAGATACGTATTAGGGCGATAATCAGAAATCGATATTAATTATCGGAAAAATCAACGTAAAAGATTTGGGTATGAGTATGGGTGAACGCGATGGTCAACAGGCGTTGAAAGAAGACGGTGGAAACAAGCCTTCAATCCGACATCCTTGCGGTAAAGGATCTATTCGAAAAAGAAAAAGAATTTGATTATATGATATCGAGGTATCTAATGTGCCGAAGTTTTTGTACTCGACTTGCGTGACACATCTAGTTTATTTGCTCCGTTCGAAACGAAAATAAACTCTAAATTTTATCTTCAGTCGGTAATGAGTAAAGTACAGGTATTCGAAAACTTTAGTTTTCGTTGTTTTTGAAACTACTAGTTTATGTTGGCTTCGCATTCTGTTCGGTCTCTCAATTTAATTATTACCCATTTCATGCCACAAATAAGACAAAAAGCTAGGTGAGATTTGCATGTTGAAGGTAATTGGGTATTGTGTCGGAGAATATATACGTTATCCTTGAGGTAATAAATACAGAGAGGAAAGTTTCTAATTGCAAATTGCCTACGATTTCCAAATCGTCGTTTGTTTGTTCGTTCGTACGCTCGATTACGAAATCGATTTAGGCCGATAAGAATTAAAATTGCTTCTGAACGTTCGCGATTATTTATTTCCCAAACGCGAGCAATCGGTACAAACCGCGACCCGATAAAATATTGAAACTCGCCATAAGTAGGTTACGGCTTTTGCCATCGCAGAAGCATCTTCGTTCGCCCCGATCCGATCCTTCCCCTGTCTCGTACGTTTCCCCGTTTACTTGCGCCCTCAGCAAATACGGGACGTGCGAGCTTTGAAAATTTAAAATCGACGCTTCCGCCCGCCTCCGTCGAAAAACCGCACTCAAATATTCCATTTCTGGCGAGCACCACCGTCGAGAGCCGCCGTCGCTCGTTGGCCGCCCAAAAATATTTCCCGACCGCGCTGCGCCCGGGATGATATTCATAAATAAATGAAATGAGCCGACTGTAGCGGCGGCGGCGATATTGCCGCTATGCTCGCTTACATCTCGGATGAAATGGTGGCGCATATCGCGGCGGTTTGGGTTTTAACGACCGCCTTCTTCCCACACGTTCCGGTTTGAAAATCGTTACGAGATTGTCTGTTTTTCTTTGCTTCATATTTTGTTAGAATGTTGTGCTTTTCTGTATAAATACAAGAATGATTATAAAAGGTTAATATACCCCATACGTAAAAGACTTAAAATGTTAATCCAGACAGAATTGTCAATAGTATACAGATGGATATCAATGGCAAAAGGTACGGCAGTGCTGCATTCCTCGACATAAACCTGGCCTTCGACGAGGTGTGGCACCCATGGAACTAGAGTATAAAATGAATAAACATCTTCCACACCCACAATATTCTCTGCCCAGAAACTGTATAAACAGACGGTACTTCGTTATTAAGAAAGGAAAAGAAACTTCAGATCTACACCCTATATTATCAGCCGTATCCCAGGGAAGCGTACCAGACCCTATACTCTACCGTATTTACACTAGTGACCTGCCCATCACAGACTCAACCACGGCAGCAACATTCGCAGACGATACAGCGATACTTTCCTCTCATAAAAATCCAACTACAGTCTCTATAAAGATTAAAGACGCCTAAACAAAATACAAGACTGGCTAAGAAGATGGCGCAATACTAAAATTCCATAAGCTGAAGATGTTAAGTATCTAGGTATGCATTTGGATCATTGCCTCGCCATATTTACGAAGTTCAAGCAACTAGGCAGTGGCTCAGAAGTACTGGGAAGGAAGTCGCAGCTCTCTTTAGAAAACAAAATATTACTTACTACTAAATTGTATTCTGAAGCCCATCTGGAATTGCGGCATAGAATTGTAAGGGACTGCTGCAAAATGCAACATCGAGATTTTAGAAAGATTCCAAAATAAAATCTACGTTGCTAACTACGTTGTTCAACGCGACCTAAAAGTGTCATTAGTCAAAGGAAAAATTAGAGCTCGCAATACCAAATATTGAGAAGGAATGACATGCGTGCATCCCAACATACCAACTAAAGAACTTTTCCAAAAAAAAAGAAGAGATGCCTAGAATAAAAAGATTCGGACCAACAGATTTAATGGATAGATTTGTTTAAAAAGTACCTATTAAAGAAGTGCTATAAACTAAAACAATGAGCTTACATTAAATCATATATACAGTATGTTTATTAGAATATTCTGTGCATGTCTATTAGTAGTACCTTGTTATATTGATTGCTTATTGTTGAAATTGTAGACAGATTGCCGATTAAAGGAGTATAAAAATATACATATACCCTTTCACGACTGATGGCTGTCGCAGAAACCTCTTCGAATTCGGCCATGTGTTACTGGTTCAACTTGTCAACATTTCGCTGTCGTCGCTATCTCCATGATTTTAAAAGAGAAACAAAAGAAGAGACTACTACAACAGTCCGGAATATTTAACGAAGAGGAAAACTTCAAAGAGATTCAACTTCAGTATTCCTGAGAAGGATGACTGTATGGATAGCTGGTAAACATATATACGTATATACTGACAGTCAAACGACATTACCTGCTCTGGAATCAGTTATGGTTGCCTCAGCACTAATACTTGACTACAAATAAACCCTGAAAAAGCTGCATGAGTATAATATGGTTTACCTAATTGGGCTACTAGCTCATCAATCCACTCTGGTCGACAAGATAACAGCAAACAAGGCTCAAGCAATTCATGACTTTTACAGAAGTTCCGTTGAGTTGTGGCGAGACCAAGAACTTTCTAAAGCTAAAGAGAAGTCAACTCACAGCCCAGATTGGTGTCCTTATCAGGCATTGTATAGTCAACTATCATCTGTATAAATTTGAGCTTTGCAATTTTCGTCCTGGTTAACAGCACGCTTCCATACTCGGAGGACAAATATTTGGAATCTATAGTTGTAAGACGTGTTCGGCCATATTGGGTGTACTACTTCTTAAGAAGAGATAAGGCCATCGGGCTAATCCGTCTATTCAAGGAGATTTCTGCAACGAATTCTCAAGAACGTTAACGCTGCCTTTTGAGATCTCGCATTAAACTAACTAGTCATGTACAGCGAGGCATTAATATCAACTAATAACCAAGGGAGACCGTGGTCAGAAATAAGATTTTTCTTCCAGAAAATTAAATATGAGGAATTCGAAATAAAAATTTAAAAAATTGTACATTTTCAACTTTTATGAGTCTTTTTCACATCGAAATTTCATAAAAATGGGAATCGTTCAACCATCCGTACACAAAATCCTTTAAGTTTAGCAGGACGTTTTTTCATATTCATGTTAATGACATTTCTATTCTAAAATGGTGGTTTATTGTAAGTAGCAGTTGGTAATATTGACTAAACATAATATAAGTGATGATTTGTTATGGCAATAAGTCATTATATTTTGATAAAATAGTTTCAGATTATAAGGCCCAACAGAAAAATAGGCTGTGAAGCACGCATCAAACACATATGATTTCTTATAATATGAAATTTTACCCAGTCCAACGTCTCTAAGTTGTGCAGATCGTAGAATGGTAACCAATAATATTTAGAAAAGAAATCTTCTTAGAACGAATATTTAAAAAATCCTGCTAAACAACAATTTTGTGCACAAATGGTTGATCGAGATCTCCTATTTTTGTACAATTTCAATGGAAAAAAATCATAAAAGTTGAATGTACATCCTTTTTTCATTTCTAATCAAAATCTACCATAGTTAGTTTACTGGTCGAAAAATCTCAACTCGGGATTCCAAAAGATCAGACCCAAATACACTCGAAAACATTACTTGTAGTCAAATATGGATATTAAATTTGAAAACAAGTTCAAAAACCAACCAGCTTCAGCGTTAATGGGGTGTGTTTCCTTTCTGATTTAACAATTAATGAAGTTGGATTGTGCACATAATCACATATTTTCGTTTTTAACAGTAAAATAAATAAACTTAAATTAAATTTTCGATATTGAACGACTTCTCGTGAACCGCCTAGTTTATGCAATCCTGATCTACACCAGCAAAAATACAAATATCATCGGTTGAATACCCTGAAACCGCCATGAATCTTATATTTCCTTAGGTACCGACGATAAATTATAGCATAGAGAATGCTCGTTATTAATTACTACGACTTCATCCGTTTCCTATTAATCTACGCCAATTAAAATAAGCCGTACGAACATGCTCGAGCCCGATTGTTCCGCTTACATGCATCCGCAATGCTCTAAACCAATTGTAAAACGAGCCGAGCGCAGATATGACTTGTATGATATTGCGGCACCTTCGTTCTAAACAGCATACGTCCACGTTTGAGCGCATATTTTTCGCCGGTCACACTCCGTCAACTTTCAGCAACACACGACTACAACTAGCGTAATATGCACCCGCTAACCTATCTACTCCATTTTGAAATCATCTCATTTGCATTTCACGCCCGCCACACATAATTGAATTGTTTTATTCGCTGCGTGCCGCCTTCGCCTATTAGTTTATATCGCATAATGTTGAAGATAAAGGCCGGGTTTCAAACGTCGGCGGCCAGCGATAGCCACGAACGATAACGGCTTGATATACGGTTATAAAATCATTCTTAACAAATTGTCATGCGAAGCGGGCTCACCCGCCACCTCGGCGTCCATGAGGGATTCGACGTTATGGTCAGCTGTGTTTATTGTATATCGTCGATTGTTTCCGTTCACTAAGTCTGGAAAGAGATTGCTGGAAATCGCCGCTATGGCTCAGGTGACTTTTGGAAAGGGAAATAATGACGTCTTATCAATGTTAATGGAGTCGTATTAATTTTCGGTTGTCACGCAGTTTGGTTATTTTTGCATGGCGATTATTATGTAGACAGAAGTAAGAAATCAATGGCGGGTATAGGCCATAACAGGAGACGACAACGAACAAGAGTTCTGAGTAACCACATTAGCAGAATAGATTCAGAGGGCATAGCAGGAATTATACCAGATGGGATAACGGACTATTAAACACTGAAAAGAAAACTATGGGCATCAGCATCAGAAGAATAATGAGCCACAATTGGAATTTATAGGAGCGAAACCAAAGTTATGTGGAAGTAGACTATAATAGAAGATACATAGGGGAAGGTGGGGTTAATTCGTATGCGTATATTTCAAATATTATCTTTAACACATCACAATTTCTTCAATTTTTAGGTCTCATAGATAGTTCTTAGTAACCTGTATTACATCAACTAAAGTCGAACTGGTTACCAGTAACTTGGTGATTGCCTCTGATGATTGTTGTCTTTATCGAATAAAAGGTAAGTTTAATTCATTTTCTTAAAATGGCGTGTTCAGTTTCTAATTATTTCATATCCGTTTTAGTTTTAGTACAGTAATATACATTGAAGCATATAGTTTGATTAACATGATTAGATATTGTTTGTGTAATTAATCTTTTTAAAATATATTTGAATAAACTAAAAATGGTCATGTGGCGTTAGTTCAAACAAAGCCTTCGGGGTCAGTCTGGGCAGTCCGAACTAAGCCATTAAATTCATTAGTCTTTACTACTGAACACTTCGATGTGGCTTATCTTACCGATCGACCTGCAGAAAGCCCGCCTACATCTGCGGCAAATTTAGATGAATTCTTGATCGTAGAAGACCTGAAGAAATTAGTTCAGGATGTGCGTATTTCCTCTCAATATAAATACTACATACAGCTACGCACTATTATTAGCACTGTATGAACTCACCCCACACGACTTCTGTCCAAACTACCCCCATCAGGGGTAACTTCGGACAAGAAAAAGGGTCTTAAATTATGAATACAAACAAACTAGCGGCTTCTAACAAAATTACACCGTTATTCGTTTAATTTCTGATTCTTATCCCTTAGAAACCGTAGCAAAATAATCTTTGCTCTTCGGTATGGAACATGATATTTCGTTTGGAAGGATGTAGAAATATAAATTTCTTGGGAAGTGCATTAATCTCTATTTAAGTAATATTTATTTAATTATGTTTAACGAAATATCATTAATCGTATAATGTAAATTTCCCTGAAAATTGTCTACTATATTTTTTATATAAAATAACGCGATTTTGAAACGCAAAAATATGTCGACTAATATCAAATGTGTTAATCTGGTCTCTGCTCATAAGTAAGCTTCGCCAACGAGTGCATGATAAGTGATCATTAAGTAGTGTAAACCGGACTGACACTGTCACTTCACCGCTTGTCCCCATTAACGTGGAAGGCGCGAAATTAAAATTGGGAGTGACAGCGCCAGTCCGCTTTACACTATTTATCATGCACTCGTCGAACATTACTCATAAGTAGGTACATGATTTGATTTTATGAAGAGTGCAAGCAAAAAGAAATAGCTGTGAATGCCGTCACAACTCTTTCCCTCACTGACAACGTTTAGCGTCCTAAATAAATGTGGCAGCAACGATTCCGTACAATCGAACAACTGAAGATTTACGTCAGGGAGGAGCGATACTAAGTCTATAACTACATAAGTTGGTTTGCTCATTTCTTAAACTATTACGCAAAGGAAAATGTAATGCGGTGATAATGCTTTGAAAGTAAAATTTCGGTCGCTACTTCTCATATTTATATTTTCGATATCCTTCAAGAATGAAAAATCGAATTTTCACCTTTAAATAGATCCTTCTCTTTCAATTACAAGGTCGATAAACGGTTTACTTCGTTCGACCATCGTTTCTTATCCGTAATAATAATCCTAGCGCATAAATTAAAATCAAGATGGCGTCGCGGTAATCGTCGTCAGCGACCGGAAGAGCTCCGGTACGGTGTGTACGTTTGTGTGGGAGTAAGTGCGTCAAACCCCGGACCATAACTTAGATCGCTATCGCGACTCGCATACACATAACAACCTGCGTTTCTGGAGCGTACCTCTGCCTGCATACGCATTTACATGTTTGTATATGAATTTTTGTAGTTAGTTAATTAGCTAGCTCGGTACATACCTCCTGCTTTATATGCATAAATGACGGCGTTATATATGTACGAGCGAGTATATGTAATACGTACGCGGATAATTTCAGCAGCTGTTGAATATGTTTAAGCTAATGCGCGTCTACGTATCCGTACATATTTACGTACGCTATCGCGCAAATTGTCGCCGACACGCGTGCACTTAATAAAACGCCATTTTAATTATTTTAGTAAAATGGCTTGTTTAGACGGGTCGACGTCGGCGACGAATATGAACGGAATAAATATCTGCGGTAAACGCGCCACGTGGAATTCAAAACAAACGGCACGCTGAAATATGTATAAAGCTTCGCTGATAAATTGATATCAAAATATTAAAGTAACTTGTAACCATGAATGAACAATGTTGAAAGAGTATTAATAACATCTAGCGTTTGTGATATTGAAGTTTCGTTGTTCATACTGCTCTAGCTTCCTCAGGAATGTTGGAATTGAAGACGTTAGTAGTATGCATAGCGAAATTATGACATCAACTAATGAAATATGGTAGAACAGGAGAGAAGAGCCCAACCATTGACGCCCGTGGTAAAAGCCTTGTTCTGCAGCAAGTGTTATTTAGGCTGTGTGCTGCAAAACTCCCAAATCCATGATCATACACTTAGAAACTTGGTTTGACATTGAACCCACTTATATATAACGTCCCCACTTACGTGCAAGGCATGATAATAAAATTCGGAGGAGTGACAGCATCAGTCCGGTTTACACTACTTAACATGCACTCGTTTGTCGAACCTTACTTATGTCTTATTCGGGGTTCTTCAAGCAAATGATCTTGAATCACTCCTAGTAATTATATTGATTATGATTTGCCTACTAAACTTGAGAGGTAAGTACACTAGTGAGCAAAAAATTGAAGTCAGTTTCTATTATCTGTTGTATGTTTACATTTGAAAATTATAATTGATTGTGCTGTCTTTTGTAAGCTAAATTTAATAATCAATATTGAATCGGAAAGCACACATTTTATCTTAAATATTTATTCTGAAGAAGCAACAAATGTACCTTTCAAATCTAAAAAAGAACTAACATTAATAAGAAAATTAATTCTTTAATAACGTGTATTCCATCCTCTTGCGTTATTGACTGCTTGAAGTCGTCGAGGCATATTCTCCATTAAATGGTGGACCACACTCTGGTCGATATTATTCCACTCCTGCAATAAAAGCTCTCTCAGCTCCTAGAGAGTTCTTGGAACCGGTATATGGGTTCGGATACGTGGTCCCAACTCATCTCAGATATGTTCAATGGGATTCACGTGTGGACTGAGAACTGGCCCATCAAATCTTCTAATTCCCACCTCATCCAGATATTCTCTAACAACGCTCGCTACGTGAGGTCTTGCATTATCTTGCATGGAAATGCCATGCTGGCCCATGGTGAGCATGAAAGCCATGACATGATCTTCTAGAACTTTCGTAATATACCTGTGAGCTGTCAGAAAGCCATTCTGTATGAAGACTGACTCTGTGCGTACATGTAAAGAGATTTCTGTCCAAACCATAACCGATTCACCCTCGAATGGAAGTCGTGTGTCGATACAAATTGCAGCATCTTTCTCCTGGTGTTTTTCCATATTCGCCGACATCCGTCTCACCCATTGAGGCAAAAAACGTGACTCATCTGGAAACAGGACCTTGCTCCAGTCCTCATTATTCCCTACCAAGCGATTGCGGGCAAAAGCCAATCTTGCAATTCGATGCCGGTGTTGCAACGGCGGACCTGTAGCCTTCTTTCTGCAACACAATTCAATTTTAACGGTTTATGCACTAACACTCACATGTCTAACTTCTTGGAGTTTGGAGTCCTCGACCATCTTATATCAACATTACAATTATTGCTACAACAATGGGATCTAAAGGCATTATGACCTCTTAGATGGACACTGGAATATTAGATGGACACTACAAATACTAAGCCATGCAACCGATAGGTTTTATAGAGAGAAATCAACGTCAAACTGAAAAATACACAACGGCATGTGAATTTTTAGTTAGAATTAATGGGCGTTATTTAAAGAAAAAGTCGTAAATACAGTGGCAATACATTGACCTAAATTTTTTGCTCGCCAACCGTCTTTTTACATAAAGATAAAATGTATCTTTTATATTTGCAATAGCCGAAGAGAAGGAATTACTATAGGTTAAGCAACAGTATTCAAATAAAATATAGGACTTGGGGCATATTTACAATCGCGAACGAGGAATTTTACGAGACATATTCCAGACGGATAGGAAACGTAAATTAATTTGTTATGTGTATGCAGCATGTATAAATTGAAATGTTTTTCAGCTCTCGCTGTCACCGTTGCCGCAACGGACAGACATAAGTACCTCTAATGACGCGAAACCCAGCGTCACGAGACAAAAACCTAATGAAATATCGAAACGGAAATATCGGATGACTGTATATCTATTAATGTGGATTTATTGCGCCGGTTTATGCCGCGGAATAAGAAAAATAAGAGAGTCGTACGTATACGTAGTTATCCATTCGCGAGCGAACTGAAAATTATCTCTACTCCAACAGATTTACAAATGATTGTCCCGATATAATACCACCCGTGCGATAGTGCAAAGACTTGCAGACCTTAATACTATATTTATGAAGGTCGAAGTTATGATTGTGTTAATTAAATTGTCGTGCTAATCAAAATATCCGGACGAAATAATCTACTACCGGTAGAAAGGGTGGTGTATCTATATCCTATCCATCCTTTCATTTCTGCAGTATAACTAAACAACTTCACTAAAACTAGATAAACCTAGTTGCGCCATAAGTTCTGTCCTAGGTATATAAAGCTTTCCTCAGCATACTAGGACAGAAATCGGTGTCATATTCACGTATATTGAACAACATTATTATGTACCAGTTAACATATATATTATATATTGTTCTTACACATGCTTTCAATCGTCTGAACCAGTCCTCTAAGCCAAGGCGCACCTCCTCCAGCGGTATGGCTGTCGCAACGCTGACCAAATCCTGTTTCAGCAGCGCCAATATTTGTGGCAGGTTTTCTACACACTGCCCGGTCTAACGCCAACCATAACTTATAGTCCAAAGGATTAAGATCTGGACTGGTCGGGGACCATTTTTCGGCAGCAATATAGTAGTAGTAGTGGTATGTTCTCCAAGGCTGCGTTGTTTTCACTTTATGAGCTGGTGCTGAATCCTGCTGGAACGTCCACTGTTTATCATTGAACAGCGTATAGTTTAGCGGTTTGATTACATGATATTCTAATTTATTGGACCATTCTATAACACGTCACTTAAATTAACTGACTATAAGGTCAACCTAATCTAGATCATTTTGACGCTGCGATTATTTCTAGAAGAAATTGTGATTATTATAAAAATGCAAAGAATAATAAGGCAGCAGGGGCAAAAGTTACAAAATGGAACTAAAGAGCTAATAAAGGATATATCAGCTAAAGAAGCCCAAGCAGCGAAAAGAAACTACTTTATGTCCAATTCATAAAAAGCAACTGTAACAGAGTCTAAAACCTATACATGAATAGCACTACAAGATACAATGTATAAAGTTTTGACCATATGAATTCGAAAAAGAATAGAATTAAAACCCAAGCGAAAAAGCGTATGGGATTATCAGGCGGATTTTAGGACAGACAGACCGGGAATAGATCAAACCTTTACAATGAAGCAGATTCTAACTAACAATAAGTCGTATAAATAAGAATAAGGAGACTGTGGCTAAAATAATATATGAAATAAATAAAATTACCCTTACCACACTTTTCGGAAAAAATCCAGATACCTATTTCGGCAACAGTGTT